>JAJMHT010000122.1:0-60025 GCA_030583145.1 Metschnikowia vanudenii
AGGGATTGTGCTCTGTGGCCGAAACCAAAGGCAACTTCCCCCAAGGATCCATGCATATTTGTAGGCGAGCAGAGCGGTGAGTTTTAAGGAGCTGATCGAGACAACAAAATTCCAAATCGTGACAACGATTTTATTGTTGAAGCACTTCTCAGTATTAATACCAAGGGCGAAGAAAAAATGATAAACCATGTGGATCGTCGCATTTACCCCTGGCGTCCAATCGCCAAAGGCAGCGGGAAAATCATTGAACGGGAAAGGAGTCATGAACTTTAGCATTGTAGAGTTTCAAAACTTTCTTCTTTTGTTTTGTTAAGCCTCTTTGTTGCTATTTGTTGCTATGTATGGGGTTGGGGTTTCTTCAATTTGTAAAACTAATTGTCATCAAGCTGGTAAACAAAAATTGGTGGAATGCCCCTCTATTTCTTCTCTAGCTCTAACGGCCCAAACATAGGTCTTAGAACCCGGGTTGAGTGTATATTACTGGGAAAATCCAGTCCCGAGGATACCCACCAAGAAACTTGGCTATATTAGTATACAGCCAGAGTTGCCAGTGCGCAGAATCAAAGTTTTATACCAGAAAAGTAGTCCTCTTATGTGGAAGCAGATATGCCTCATTTGTTTCTCTTTCAGCAAGAATCCTCAGGTGAGTCCGTTTGATTCTTGTTTTTGTTAACATGGATTTGACCCATGAGTTTTTTGCTGATCAAGTATTTTCTACTAATGCTGAGGTGCCCCATCGCTTTGGTTATTTATGGATAAATCAACAACATCAGGCAACTTCCGGTCTGCCTACAGCTTTAGTTTTCGCACATTTTAAAGCAGAAAAAACTATTAGGCAATGATTTAGGAAAATGAAGGGATGCGTTTTGGTTCAGTGTTTGAGTGCTAGGTCGTAATTTCTTGGTGTCAACACAAAAAAAGCGGGGGCCCGCCTGAGGATACCGTAAGTTTATCGTCTCTTCACATACGCCAAAAATAAGTAGTGAAAGTTAATTTGACAACCTTTTCTGGTATAAGAGAATACTTCCTCATCACAAAATTTTTGTTTTGGAAAGTGCAAGATTTCGTGAGGTAGTTTACCAGTGATGTGAAAAGATTGGTTATCCTTGACTTTTGTCTACCGTAGATCCACGTGTCTCGTGGTCCAAGTTGTGAGTAGAGTTCGTCAATATAATACAATCAAACTATTGCATTTGAAAGACGTCCTTCAATCGAAAACCCCAAGCATATTCCTCAAACGAGAGCGTGCTGCAGAAAAAGCTTGCACTTCTCCCGGTCGTTACCATACTCAGGCGGGATCCGGTACTGGTACAACTTGCCGTCATTATATGAGGCCAACATCAAGAGACCAGTGGAAGTAAAACCAATCTCCACGCTCTTTGGTACCGAGTGGCCCAGTTCAGATTCTGGTAATTTGACATAGGCAAATGACCGACGCGGCTTTTCCCAGATCAAGTTCTTGAAGTACTGCTTGTAGGGTAGCCTCTTCATGATCAGCTTCGTGTACAGATTGTTGATGAATTTGGAAGATGACCTGAGAGTCGAGAAATAAGAGCCACTTTCTTCTTTATCCTTCTGCTTTGGTGCACGGTCTTCGGTATCCTTCAGGAGCAATAAATTGGCAAGGTTCTCATTGAGATCTTCCAGAGAAGATAGGCGCGAACTTGGCTCGTCTTCAGACAAGCTTCCGTCATCAAAGTCGTGCAGGTCTTGATATTGAGCCAGAGTATTATGTTGTGGCAGATGCTCGTAGGAATTCACTTTGAACAAATGAACGGTTCCACTCTCGGAGCCACATCCCAAAAGCGACAGGTCCATGTTGAACTTGAGCGCGTTGATTTTGGCGGGATTATGACCCCTTCTAAGGTTTGTTACTTGGGTGATTTCAAGCTTACCATTCGCAGGATCAGCAATGGTATGTAGATCAATATGGCAGACGCGGATAATGGTGCCCTTTGATGATGCCGTGGCAACGTAATTGCTGTTGCTGGAAATGGAAATTTTGGCAATGGCCGAGTCGTGCGCCTTGTACACGAGTCTTGGTTTAAGGTTGATGGTATCGTATAGCATAATCCACCCGGGGGAGTCCCCCTGGAGGTCTTTGAGAGAGGTCAACGGGGTCTTGGCGAGTTGGGCCTGCTCGTTCTTCTGGGTTAACTCTATGAAGGGCGCAAGTGACGAACCTTGGGTGTTCACATGTAAACAAGGAGCAGGCGTGAGAGGGTCGGTATCTGTTGCCAGGAATGAAGCCATGTCATTAGAGGAGGCTGGACCAGAACCCGAACAAAAGCCCGGACCCAGGCCTAGACTAAGACCAGGGACGTCGGAGTTGAACAAGTCCGTCAGGTCGGTGAGTGCCAGTAACGGAAGAACCAAATACGAGCGGTCGTCGGGACTGAGGTCGGCGATGATCCGCAGGTCACCCTGGCCATCCGCTTTAGCTATATACGAGTCTACTTCCAAGACCTTGATGAGGCGGATGCTGCTCAAGTCATAGATATAGATCTGGCCCATCTCCAAGAATACCACCATGCGTTTCCGGTTCAACATGACTTCAAGAATGGCCAGCGGGAAGGTCAACTCGCAGATTTTGAGGTTTTGTTTCAAGTTGAAGATTTTCAACACCCTACTGGCGCCACAAGCAGTCGGTCCTGCGGCTTCCGCTTCGTTTGAACAAGATGGGACGATAATGGTGAGCGAAGTCGAAAAAAGCATCCGTAGAAGAAGCGTGCCGCGTCCAACAGGGGAGCCAAGGTCACTCAGTTGACTGGACAGCACATAAAACTCCCCAAAGGGATCACAATTCAAGATCCGGTGGTTTTCGGCCGTCGACACCAGGAGACAACTGAAGTCCTGATTAAAGCACAAATCGTTCATATTACAGGAGTTGTTGGTACTTATTGGCGTTGATGTGGGATTTTCTAGAGTCAGATTGTTTTGATTGTGTGCTGGCAAGGCTGATAGTACGGGGCTAAAATTTTTGTAGTGGTATTTATTGGGCTTTGGTGGACTTGGGTGTTGTCAATGGTGATTTCGTGGAAGTCCCTGTCCTATATATTTAGCCTTTTAAGCTCGTTCGATATGCGCAATCCGGGGTATACAGACCGGACGGCGGAAGCTTGCGAACCTCAAGGGTGCGGTTGCATGGAACTGTCCGGGTTATAGTGGTTGGGAAGTAGTACCCGACATTGCAACCCAAACGCTAAATAACTTTTGTGATTTTGAGAGTATAGCTGAATTATTGAACTTGTTAAAAGCTAAATCCAATTTTTTTGCCACCAAAAACAAAAAGTAGAAATAAAAAAAATACATGATGAATATGCACCGTGTCATGGATTAGCATGTTTCTGGCCTTGCGAATCTCTGCTAGTGAGGCGAGGTGTTCTGCACAATGGCATTTCCCGGAATACCACACTAAGGCTTACTCTGAAGGAATATAATTTTGTATAGAAGCTTTATAACTAGTTAGCACAGGCAGGGATAGCTGTGACAATAAGTTGACTAAAATGGTACATATCTAGGGGGTGTTGCAACTTGATGGCGATGTACTTCAATCTGGGAGTATGTTGAACGATCTCACTTGAGGGGAGAGAAGGGTTGTCCTTCGTATCGTAATCCGATGGGCGAAGAATTGAGAGGACTCGGGCTATGGAAAATGTTCCTCCATAGGGTTCGAGTGCCCAGGGTTGCATCCGGTGTTCCGAAATAAGAATGTAACAATGAACTAATCATAGGGAAGATTAATGAGTGTATGGCTCAACTCGGATGGATTACATAAAGAGCCAGATGTGCCGGGTATATCAGTTAAGTCCTCTCATAAAAAGAGTGGTCCGCTACTTGTATGGAGCAGACACTATTAAAAGCAGTTGAAATTTCTAGAGGGTCAGATTACAATGACTATTACCTAAATGGTTCCCACGAGGACTCTGGTGGCTGAATAGGAAAGTGGGTATTGTGAGTGATCAATGATAATCACAAAATCAAAAAGAAATTGATTAGTTGATAAGTGGCTTGAACAATATAGAAGGATTGGCCGCAAACAAAACGGAGCTGACCCAACAGGTTTTCAATGCCAAGCACTTAACATGGACTTCGAGGGAAAAGCTGCCCAAACTTTCTCTTGTGGCTCATGTGATCTATATAGAAAATTAGGTTTGTATCAACATCTTTCACAGAATCGTGATGAGAACAAACGAAGAATGTGCAATCGAAGCATATCTCACTTATGAAAATCAAGAGAATAGGGTGGAAAGGATGTTGTATAATTTTCTTGCAAATAGTCTATGGCTATAATAATCCTAAAATCTTCAAGGATCAGTGAGAGAACCCTAATTGCTTTATTGCTAGACAGTATTTAAGGCTCACTCGAGATCTTGCCATACTCTACTGGCAGGGCCTGACCCGGATGCTTTTTGGAACTTAAATAAGACAAGCCCAGGGTATCATAAAACACCAAGGACCCACTCCAGAGCCTCAATTCTTAGGAAGAGTTCCCAGTGTACTAGATGACGAGTAAACTAGCAGTCTCACAACATTGCCCTAGAACTTCAAGCTTATAGTATCCTAGAGCTACAGCAATATGTATTTTTGGTTCTTGAGACAAAGACAAAGGCTTATTCTTGAGGCATTTGCTTATTCTTGAGGCAATTTCATATTTTTGAGGCAATTTCATATTTTTGAACATTCTCGAGATGTTGCTAATTCTTCAACCGTTAACGAATCACACCGTGGCACGAGGCCGATCGTTATAAGGAGGTAAGCGGCCCAATAGCTGAGTGAGACCCGTACACTCGCCCACCTCGTCCGTTTGGACCCCGGCGAAATTTGGTCAAAGTTCATGGTTTTGTTATATGTGTTTCCTGAAATCAACTTTTCGCCACCTTAGTCTTCCAATGTCCCAATCTGAGCCCAAAAAAGGTTACAGTTTGTGTATTGCAACCACTTCAAACAAGGATGGGTCCGCAGCATGGACGCGTGCGAGATATTAGTATCAGTGCTCCTCTGCAATTTCCGTCTGGATATAATCGATCTAAGATCGGTATTAACAACAAAATCTGTATGCTTGCTATCGTAGCCTGGGCCGGGAAACTTCATTTGTCAACTTTTTGAAACGGTATTCGGCATGAGTAGCTCCCTTGAAACTAGATACTTCTTAACAAGGCCGACTTATCCAAAACGAGAATAGTGTCTCCAAAGAAACAATAATCCTAAGGTGCTTGCAGGTTTTACAGATTATCCCCACAAAACTGAAGACGTCAGTTAATCACTCACTCTTTCGCATAAGTGCACTCTAAAGAATAAACTTCCATTGTGGGAACGTGGTGATAATTTGAAGTACTCTTAATTATCTTCGCATGAACTCTATGCCTTTAAAGATCTGCGGGTGTTTGTGTAAATTTAGAGTAATAACTGTTTAGAGCTTCCTTTACCAAACAGAATATTGTAAGTCATCTTAAATGTAGTACTTAACCCAGTTTGTATATGCGAGTGCTAGTGTTCGCAGAATAAGGTGACTAAAGAAGCCACTATTATGAACCACTTTCTTAAGTCGTGACACCATTTACAAGTTGCTATGAATACTTTTCTTGTTTCCCCCATCTTCCCTAATTTAATCCGTGAATCAATTCATTCATAAACTTTTGTGGTAAATCTTGTACTTTCTTGCTTATGTTCCTCAATAAGGCCACGTCCAGGCACTGAATGTTGGACTTCCCATCAATGAGTCCTCAAAGCACGGTCGAACCTCTACTTCTAGAGTACAGGAAGAAACTGGCCGGTAATATCTCCAACAAAGTAGTATGAACCTGACAGAATTTCACTCGTGCTTTCATCATTGGCACAAATGGAGTTTCTAAGACTATGTTCTGTAATATTCTGACCACCCATCTGAAGAGAGTGGGTCAAGTTGATTACACTCCAAAATAGGAAGGTTTGACCTTTTAGAGTCACATCTATCCAAGGTTTGGGGTATATTTTGTCAGATCAGAGAAGGACTAAAGAAGAGATACCGAACATCATTAAGGAAACAATCCGAACCTGTATTGAAGGAGAAAAACGATACCCGAGTATTAGGCATTGATACAGCAAATTACTTTTTTCGCAAAACTATACAACAGAAAAAAAGCTTCGCAGAAAACCAATATATGCACACACAATTAGGATCTTTAATTCCTTTTGATGAGAATTTTAAATTCTTTACTGTCAGTCTGAAATGAGATCTTCTTATATGTACCAAATGAAGAAACACTTCTTACTCGCATAGCTGGGACACCCATTTTCCACCCCGATCAAGGGTGCATACGTTTAAATATGTAACCAATCACCCTTCGGCCACCCCCAAATAACACCAAGTTACTCCAACATCATTTCTCCACATAAAAGAAGAAGAAATTGAACACGGTTCAAGACCAAAGCTGGGATTTTAGCTAACGCCAATTAAATCATCAATCACTGCGGATTTTCATTTCAAAGAATGGGTCTAGAGAGCCCACTCACATGTTCACCCAAATGTTTGGCAGAAAATATCAAGATTTCTTTAGACTTTGAAGACATACATGTAAAAAATTGTATTTTCTTGCTCAGAAAGAGCCATAAAATGTGTCACACAAACCTACAAGAGTGGCATATACCAAATCCTAGTCTGAGTAAAACACAAATAAAAGCTTTTCGGAATCAGTTTCTAAACACGAAAAACAAATTGAAAAACAAATTAAAAACAAAAAATTAAAAACAAAAAATTAAAAGTGTCTATTTATTCTATATTCTTCGAGCTAAAGAGTTTTGCCCCAAAGCCAGAAGGTCAAACAGTGGCATTCATACCTTAGCGCACGGAGAAATACGTGGACACCCTACAAATTCCAAAAAGCAGAGAGGCCCTCTTCAGCACCATTGTAAGCAAGAATGTTAGGACTAGCACGGTCAAGACCCTTGACAACATTGCGTGTACTGAAAGCAATGAGCTTCTTCTTCATCTCAGGAGGAGTGATAAGTTTAGTTCCTGAGAACTCAGAATCAAGGCCTGGCTGCAAAGATAAGAAGTACGACAATAAGCCGGCAACATGTGGTGCGGCCATAGAGGTTCCAGATAATACCTTGGTGTCCAGGTCAATGCCCACGGAAAGAATATTCACACCTGGGGCTTGAATATCAACACACAGACCAAAGTTGGAGAATGAGGCTTTCTCGTCCTTGATGTTGGTGGCGCCGACAGTGATCGGGCCACGGGCTCTGGCAGGCGAAACGTTGCATGCATTTTGGTTCTCGTTACCAGCGGCAACTACCACATGAACACCGGCGGCAACGGCAGCATTCACAGCCTGATCCACAGCGGCAGATGCACGGCCTCCAAGCGACATGTTAAGGGTGGCTCCCTTGTACCCCTTTTGCTTCGCATCCACTTTAGCCTGATGCTCATTCACGGCAAACTCAACACCTTTGATGATGTCAGAGTTGTATCCTCTACCCTTCGCGTTTAACACACCAATCGCAACCAAGTCTACCTTTTTGGCGACTCCGTACGTCTTACCACCAATAGTACCTGCCACATGACTACCATGGCCATTTCCATCTTCTTCGACTTGAGGAGAAGCCAATGCCTGACCCCACACTGCTCTTCCCTCAAAGTCTACGTGCGATACCTTGATACCCGAGTCGACCACATAAGCAGTGACACCCTTGCCGGCTTGCTCTTCGTATATGTAATTAGTGGGTGCTTGATCAGAGACAATGCGCTTGGATACACGGGCCAATCCCCAAGGAGCATTCTCCTGGGAATCCAAACCGTACGATTGTACGATTGCGTCAGCCTCGACATAATCGACCAATGGGTCCTCTTTGATGGAATCCAATAAAGCAGGTGGTAACACCGCAGTGTATCCCTTGAAAGACAGCACGTTGAAGAATTGCACGGCATCCAGAGTGACATTGGGAAAGTCCTCCAACAGATCACGTTTCTTAAATGCGGCGAACTCGCTCGCGACCCAGTCGTCGTGCGCTTGGTATTCCTCTTCGCCGAACCCCTTCTTGAGCACAACAATGTACAGTCTGGGATTTAATTCATCATTACTGTTTGTTGAAACAGAATCACGAGGCACAAATTTCAAAGACTCTGGATGTTCTTCTGGAGCGGCCTTGCCTTTGGGAACTGCACTAACCGCTTCCTTAGACAATCCGGGAATGAGCAAGGCATTGGTGCATGCCAACAAAGCAGGCAAATAAACGGAAAATTGCATTCTTCAAGCACGAAAGAAGTCGAATAGTTTCCAAAATATCTTTGGGGAATCAGAAAGCAACACGATAAGTTTTTTGTCAAGAACAAATAGGCTGCAAAATTAATGGGATGAACGGAAACTGACGGTCCTGGTTATGCCACGATATCACAGAGAAGCTTGACGGGAGAAGATGATGGAGAATAGACAATTTCGAATACATCCCGGATTACCTAGCGTGCTATTTATACGCCAGGTTCTTCCCAACACAAGAAAAATTACATGGAAGGCTCCAACTGCCATAGTGTAAGTATTGAGTTGTATATTGATGCAAAATAGATATATGCATACCGCAACATGCACATACCAATATGGCGGTTACCAAAAGCTTGGTTTATTTTGATAAGATGGGTGTGGCTCGACGCGTCTCCAAGAATGTGTGGATATTTCATGATGTGCTTGGGAATTCGAGAGGTTGAGCATCAACCCCTTTAATGAAATCTTCCGAGGTGAAGTAACATTAGTTGGACCAGTTCGTGTTTCGAGCCCAAGCCAACACAAAAGGCATGCCTGATCGAAATCCCTAACCATTTGGGCTCTGACTAGTTTAAGTGACTGTGACTGGCAGATCCAAACCATATGCTGAATAGTGTAGAATCGCTTTTCCTTGGCAAAACACGAAGATATACTTTCAGAGAAGAATAGCCTATTCCTGCCGCATGAGAATAGTAAGAGCCGCCCAGATGCTAGAGGGAGGTGCTAGGTCCCATGCATTCTACCGCCTGCGATAATATGAACGCTAAAGAAAGAGCAACTAAAAAAAAAAAAACCACTCAGGAAGGACCTGTGGAAGAAATTGCGAGGGAGACCAATGAACTGATGTGGTGGGAAACTCAGTCCAGTGAACGGAAATCATTCAATTTATCGATTCCATCCTTTTGAATTTCAATACAATGACGATTATCATCATTGTCCACGTGACCGACACCTCTCCATTGATTGGGCCTGATAAGAGTGATGTTGGTTGGATGACGCGCTAGCCTCACATCTAAAAGCACAAATAGCCATATGCCCCTTTTAGCGCAGGCAGACAATTGAGCATACGAGAGTACCATACGCACAGAGAAAGAACATAGTTTAATGTGCCATGTATATCTTTAGGCGTTTTATCTCTTGTGGGACCATCTATTTCTTTGGATGTGTTTTAAATTGAAAGTTTTTTTTGTTTTTTTCGGGTCATATGCAGGCTGTTGCTTGAATGGATTCCCTCCTCTTGTTTATAGGAGGAGTCCCAAGCTCTTTAGGTACTGATCTTGATATCTGGGGAATCACAATCCAGATTTGGACATGGAATGTCCCACAAGCGCCCTAAGTTTTGCGCTTTGGACACTGCTTTCTGTTTGCTTGGCACCTTTATCGCACCTAAAGAATGCAACCCGTAAAACTATGGCTGCGAACCAAGGGCCAATGAACTGGTCGCACAGTCTGTAGGGTTTCGTCCCACGGCTCCACACGGCTCTGTTGGATAATTTCTTGGCAATGGGAATTCGATTACATTCGACATCCACTGCGACTATCAGAAAGTATGAATGATGATACATACGATAGAATAAAGAATTGGGCTTTACTCACAAGACCTTCTCGAAGCGGTTGCTAAATCATCTTGTCCCATTGTATATTTCATTATGGGAGATTCTGCGTTTTCCGAGGTAAAAAGGGCAACGATTTTTTTTTTTTTTTTTTTTTTTTTTTTTTTTTTCCTTTCGGCCACAGTCAATTTCATAACGACTTAAGTGAGTTCTATGTCGATCTTTGAGAAATGCTCAGATAGCTCTTCCCTATCATCACTCACGTGTCCAATTACTCATTGGAAATCCGACAATATTGATTATCCGATACCTAATCAATGAGAAAATCGATGTTGGTACCGTCCGTTACAAATCACATACAGGCGCAGAGGTATTTTGAATCTGGAGATGGAAAGAAATAAAGATATAAAAAACTATCATCGATCCGTGTACCAGCGAATAGAGTACCAGCTAAACTCGTGTTGTGTATTTAAACAGCTGAGAAGCCTTCTCTTGTGCGAGGGAGGTATATAAGTATTGAAATACCTCGAATTTTCACATTAACATCATTATTTCACCTTTTGTTGGATAGGAAAGCTCCCACAAGTAACCTGAAAAATTACATCAGGGGCTTGGGTATTTGTGCCTTTTCATATCACTTTATTCAATTTACGACATTGCGTCCGGCGATGTAGGAGATTTACCGAGTGTGATCATTGGTCGGGAGTCAGTCGCACGCTTGCGGATTAAGACTTCAGTCGTTGGCCCCAAGCGTGTTTCTTTCCTTCTTCTTTCTGAGTCGACCAGGGGTCATAAAATTGAGATTATTGCATTAATGTGACATATTTGGATCTTTCACCAATAGTTGGTGGCTACTTCCTGCGTGTGGAAATGACCGATTTCAATTAAGTACCGATGCGAAGGTGGCTTTTGGGAATTCCAACTCTACTCAATTTCGACTCATGAAAAGAAACTTCTCCTTCTACCGGACCTAAATTATTTTGTTTTTGGGTACTAGCTTTTCAATTCATGAAGATTCTACCCAACGACATGGTCTGAATTGGAATGTTTTCAATGACAAATCCATCTTCTATATTCCTCCAACTATTGCGGTCATTGTTGCGATAGTGGGGAGTAGAACCCGGTATTAGCACTCAACTCCATCAATGGTGTTTCTGGCTTTTTTGGAGCAGACATTTCCGTGTTGATTGCACATCAAATGAACCCATACTTTTGAATCTAAACGACAATCTGAAAGATTCATTAACCTTACCCACCCCACCCATTGACGTAATTCCCGACAGGTCGAGAATCCCGGATGGTCGAGAGTGCGAAAATGAAAATGAAAAAAAAAAAAAAAATTAATGCTTCAATTTCAAGCAACGATTACTCTGCCCGTTTGTTTTTAAATCTGTAACCTAAAATGAATCGAAAATCCCAAAAATCAGGTATGCAGAGGATGCTTGTTTAAAAAACTAACTTTAACTTTCAGTATGTAGCATATATATTAAGCATGAGGTCCAAAACCGCGTAAGAAGCCCAATGTCAAGTTTTTTTTGAATGTAATTTACAGTAAACTAGGTTAAAACGTACTGAGGTTCTTTTTCATATGGGTAAAAGTCCCTGGTCCATATAAGCCTACCTTGTGGTATATATTATCACGTGTTGAAGTTTGTGAAAAATCCAGTCACGTGATAATTCTAAGAAATTTCAGTGAGACGAAAAAAAAAAGCCGCTTGAAATTTTGAGTGTTATCACGGTGTAGAGACGCCACAAGGTGCATCTATATGGAGGTCTGAATCCTTTAGGGAGCTGCTTAGGAACTTTTTCCTCATAAGGGTGAATAAAAGAATAGTCTGTCTCATTATGGATTCTCCGGAGAAGAGTCACCGGGATTAGATCCAACCTTCAAAGGAAAGGTTACCAGATATGCAAGGAGATACAGGAAGGCTGTAAACCGTTCCAAAGGTATCTTCTACACCTGGAGGGCTACCTTTATTAGTCAAGCTAACTTAGGTAGACCTGTAGGAAGGAGATAGTAAGATTAGTTATGCAGGTTACTAATGGACATAACTATTGTGCTCCTTGAAGACATTCTAGATTGTGTCTTTTGGTTCTTAGTTATTCGGTTACTTAGAAAAGAAGGACGTTTGACAAAAGGATATTTTGTCGACGTGGCTGGAGAGAAGATTTCATGCACTCACTTCTTTGTGGTACACACTACGATGAACATTCAGAAGAAGGACACTTGACGGTATCTAGTATACTGTACCACGAATAAAGCTTATACTAGACACACAGGATCAGGTGTTCAACATGAAACGCGTCACCACGTACTGAAGAAATTTGCAATCAATGCTATAGAGTGGATTCGACACAGGTTTTGTCACATTGTCCTATTTTATATCCAAAGATCGTGAATAAAAGAGTAAAAAGGTTTACAATGTGAGATGTGTCTCACATTAATGGCTCGCACAACAAAAAAAAGGGTGGATAATTTCATTCTTTATCCGCTTGACTTGTTTGTTCTGTCGCAACGCTTTAAGTTCATAATCATCTCCTCTTGACAATGCTGAAAAAGAACTCAACTAATATGCCTAGGAAAAGAATAGTAAGCCATTGGAAATTCAACAAGGACGTTGGGTTACATACAAGAAAAGCCTTGTCAAGCGCTCGTGAGACACTCCAAACTGGAGAAAACACGTCCATAACACAAGCTTCAGACGACTTTCAAGCTCCAGTCACAACCCTTTATCATCACCTTGACGGTCCAAGAACAGACGACCAAATGGGAATTGATAATCGGTTTTTGACACCAGGTGAAGATGAAGCATTAGCAGAATGTATCCCGACCGTGGTGGCCCACCTAAGATTAAGGAAGTCATGGAAATTGCACACGGAATACTCAAGAGTCGAGTCGGGCCTCATGCCAAAAAGCCCTCAAAAAATTGAGACTCTGGATATGTGAAACGACACCCCGAGTTAAAAAGTTGCCATTCTAGGAGTATCGATGAACAAAGAGACAAGAATAAGGATCCAGATGTGTTTTGTAATTACTTCGACCTTCTGCAAGAGGTAAAGCTGAAATACAAAATGCATTACTCAGAAATCTACAACTCTGACGAGATTGGCTTCTCTTTGGCTTCGGTTGCGAGTCAAAAGTTCGTTGGGGGATTTCATGGTAAGGATAAAAAAGTACGCAGGAAACCTGGAAACCGGGAATGGGTAACAGTGATTGCATGTATCGGTGCGAGAGGAGAAGATGTACCACCGTGCATAATCATATCCGGTAAGAGACATATCGAATCTTGGTTTATTGATCTTCCCCCTGGCTCGTACATCCATACAAGCCCAAAAGGATGTAGCAATAACGAAATTGGGTTAGAGTGGGTCTCTGATCATTTCATCAAAATCACAACCCCATGTTTGGAAGGCAAATATCGGATTTTGATACATAATGGACATGGTAGTCATCTGAGCTTGGACTGCCCCCTCACTCATCGCACATTTTGCAGCCTGATGATGTATCTTGCTATTCCCCATTAAAAAACGATTACTCGGACCGCACACTGCAAAAATCAGATGTTGGCGAAAAGACAGTTCATAAAGAAGAAATTATCGAAGCTGATGTCTTGGCACATCGCGAAGCGCTCACCGAAAGCAACATACAAACAAGATTTGTTGCAGCTGGCATAGAGCCTTTGAATGCAGCTCGAGTTCTTGATTCTTTGGAGCCCCAAAACACAAAAGAATACTTCCGGCGCCTCCAGGTGTATTGTGGGTACCACTCCAGAGAATCGAAAAGAAGGACGTCTTCTCTGTGACAAAATCCAAAGGATAGTGGTCACAGGGGGGCAGGATGAAGCGGAGGACGCAATGGGATTACTAAACAAATTTTTCAAAAGATACGACAAAGTAGTCATACATCTTGATTTTCTGAAGGAACATAAAAATTCGACGTTTTAAACAACATAAATCCAAACAGAAGAGGAAAACCCCGTTAAGGAGGCGAATAATCAAAGGCGGGCTTCTCACCGCTGAGAAGGTTTTTGAAATACTTGCTGCAAGCTCGCAATCTAGGAATTCAGGTAACTATCACGTGACATCGCCGTGTCCCGATCTTTCACCGCCAAAACCAAGCGAACCAAGAAGGTGTTCTCGGTGAAAAATGATGGGGGCATAGGATCTAGACACGTCAAGATAAGTGTCAGTACGCTTACTTTACCGCTCCGGGGGCGAGGAAATTACGTTCAAAAACACTTGACTTTCTCCTTTTTACGCCGTTTTCGACCTCGTGCTTAATACATGTCACATACTCAAAATTAGAGATAAGTTTTCTAGAAAACATCCCCTGTATACCTGATTATTGGGAGTATCCATTAAGTGAAGCTTACAGATTTTAAAAACGAACGAATAGAGTAATCGTTGCTTGAAATTGAAACATTAATTCTTTTCTTTTTTTTTTTATTTTTATTTTTTTTTTTCATTTTCGCATTCTCGACCATCCGGGATTCTCAACCTGTCGGGGAAGCAGTGAAGCAGTGTTGAGCGTAACTGGGTAATGCGTTACGTAGTGCAACAAAACCACGTAATGAAAAAAAATTCCTTGGGTAATCGCTACAAAATGCATAAAAACTTTTCAAAGTGCGGCGTAAGTGTTACTCGTAACGTTGTCATTCATACGCAATTGCGTGTTTGCCGGTCTTTGTACATATTCGTGGAAAAATAGATTAAACAACAATTAGTTTATTTGTTGGTACTTGAGCCCATAGATAATCTATCTAAAATTCAAAGTCTGCGAAAGCCTCTTCGTAATAAGGGACATCCAGATTCCATGACCTCTTTACTGACTTGGTGACTGGACCCCAATGTCAATTTCATAATTTCGTCAGCAATATTGATCTTATCAGGAAATTTTCCACGAGACTTCATGAGGGCCAAAATCGTGATAGAGGTAGGTGATAATCAATTTCTTTTTTAGTAACACTATAGCAAACCTGAGAAAAGAGAGACTCTTTAGGAGTCTTATGAATTGATTTTTTTTGAGAAACTGCACCCTCTTTGTTCCTGGTTCTTCATAAAGGCTCCACGGGTTTCTTTAAAAGTATATATATCAATGTCAGATAGAGTATAAGTGTTTGGCTAAACCATGGTGCTGGCTAAAACCCTGCGAGCCCCCTTTTCTCCTTCCGAAACGCGTACCGAGTTCCCGGAAACCGCAATATATAAACCCCGGCATTTCCACATTTAATGATGGAAAGGCCATTCTTATTTTAACTGCTTTTTCTACTTAATAAGTTTCAATCTACAATCTTCATTCAACTTCAACCTACAATCTTCCTTCCTACCTGTTTCTTTCGTCTTCTCACAATTTGCAGATTTATATCTATTTCTGACAATGAAATATAAATATATGAAATGTATATTTGGCTTCTGGTAGTATTTCTTCAACAAGAAACTTGAGCCAGACCTAAAACCGCCACAGATTTGCAGTAGGGTACCCAGTTTGTCTGTTTGGTCTCTGTAGAGATCGTCATGCATGTCTTACATTACACTTGTGAAAGAATCATATCCCTTGACTTCTGGACAATGACTTGACCCTTCTCGAGGTTAACATAGGGCAGCAAATGAATCCCCTATTGTTTTTTAAGAAGAAAATACATTACTCAAATGCCCCACATTCCGCAAAACCTTACGCAATCGGCGGTCCAACGCACACGTAAACACTGTGTGTTACGCAAATTTCATTACGCAAATTGTTACGCAATTACGCAGCACAAATGAAAACTACGCGTTTCACTGTCGGGGAGTACGTTATGCTAGTGTTCGCAGAATAAGGTGATTGAAGAAACCACGATTATGAACCACTTTCTTAAGTAATGACACCATTGACAAGGTGGCTATGAATTATTTTCTGATACACCGCTTACTCCGTTTTTTCCCTAATTAAATTTCTGAATCAATTCATTCATAAAATACTATGGCAGATCTTGTACTTTGCTGCTTCTGTTCCACAATCAGGCCACATCCAGGCACTGAATGTTGGATTTCCCATCAATGATTTTTCAAAGAACTGGGGAATCTCTACTTCTAGAGTACATGAGCAAAGTGGCCAGTAAAATTTTCAACATGCAAATTCAAAATGAAAGGCGTATTAATGGTAGCGATAACCCAAAAACTAAGGCTACATATAGCATTGTTATAATTAAGAGAGTCGCGGCACATTTCTCACCAACCATCAATCACTAAAGATTTTCATTTCAAAGAATGGGTCTAGAGAGCCCACTCACATGTTCACCCAAATGGTTTGACAGAAAATATCAAGATTTCTTTGGACTTTGAAGACATACATGTAAAACAAGGTATTTTCTTGCTCAGAAAGAGCCATAAAATGTGTCACACAAACCTATTCCACAAGAGTGGCATATACCAAATGCTAGTCTGAGTAAAACACAAATAAAAGCTTTTCGGAATCAGTTTCTAAACACGAAAAACAAATTGAAAAACAAATTAAAAACAAATTAAAAACAAAAAATTAAAAGTGTCTATTTATTCTATATTCTTCGAGCTAAAGAGTTTTGCCCCAAAGCCAGAAGGTCAAACAGTGGCATTCATAGCTTAGCACACGGAGTAATGCGTGGACACCCTACAAATTCCAAAAAGCAGAGAGGCCCTCTTCAGCACCATTGTAAGCAAGAATGTTAGGGCTTCCACTATCGAGACCCTTGACAACATTGCGTGTACCGAAAGCAATGAGCTTCTTCTTCATCTCAGGAGGAGTGATAAGTTCAGTACCTGAGAACTCAGAGTCGAGACCTGGCTGCAAAGATAAGAAGTACGACAATAAGCCGGCAACGTGTGGTGAGGCCATCGAAGTTCCAGACAAAAACCCGTTACCGAATTCAATATCGACGGAAAGAATATTCACACCTGGGGCTTGGATATCGACACACCGACCAAAGTTGGAGAATGATGCTCTCTCGTCGTTAATGTCGGTCGCCCCGACGGTGATTGGGCCCCGGGCTCTGGCTGGCGAAACTCTACAAGCGTTTTGATTCTCGTTACCAGCAGCCACTATCACATGGACTCCGGCGGCAACAGCAGCATTCACAGCCTGATCCACAGCAGCAGATGCACGGCCTCCGAGCGACATGTTAAGGGTCGCTCCTTTGTACCCCTTTTGCTTCGCAGCTACTTTAGCCTGATGATCTTTCACGGCAAATTCAACCCCCTTGATGATATCAGAGAGCAATCCTTTACCCTTCGCGTTCAAAACACTGATAGCAACCAAGTCTACCTTTTTGGCGACTCCGTACTTCTTACCTCCAATAGTACCTGCCACATGGCTTCCGTGGCCATTTCCGTCCTCCTCCACGTGAGGTGAAGCCAAGGCTTGGCCCCAGGTAGCTCTACCCTCGAAGTCTGGGTGAGACACTTGGATACCCGTGTCCACCACATAAGCAGTGACGCCCTTGCCGGCTTGCTCGTCGTATACGTATTTAGCTGGTGCTTGCACAGAAGAGTTTCTGTTGGATAAACGGGCTAACCCCCATGGAGCCTTCTCCTGGGTTTCCAAACCATACGCCTGCATGATGGAGTCAGGCTCAACATAATCAACCAAAGGGTCTTCTTGGATAGATTCCAACAAGGCGGGAGGAAAAACTCCAGCGTAGCCCATAAACGACAGCATGTTAAAGAATTCCACAGCGTGCAGGGTCACATTTGGGAATTCCTCCAACAGCTCACGTTTCTCCAAGGCGGCAACCTCGTTGGCGACCCAATCATCATGTGCCTGGTATTCTTCGTCCTCGAATCCCTTCTTAAACACAACAATGTACAGTTTGGGAACCAACTCATCAACACTGCCGGTTGAAGTGGTGTCACGTTCAAAGATTTCAAAAGGCTCAGTTACTTCCGCTGGGTCGGAATTTTCTTCAGGAAGGGCGGCAACGTCACCCTTAGACAAGCTAGGAATGAGCAAAGCATTGGCACAAGCCAACAAAGCTGGAAACAATACGGACAATTGCATTCTTCAATCAAATATGGATTCAGACTAAATCTCTCAGTACAGAAGCTCACAGGATCTGGTTTTTTCTCTCAATAATATAGGCTGCAAAATTATTGGTATAAAAGGATACTGATGGTCCTGTTTATTCCAATGTCCCACGGAAAATTGATAAGAAAACTTGATACCAAAAAGAGGTCTTCATACTTCTCACAGGCGGTACATGTGGATATTTATAACCTGGTTTTCAAGAGCCCATCACAAGAACTAGGCTCCATGGACGGCTCCAACAGGCCCGTGGAGAGTTTCGATTTGCATATGAATAAACACCATAAACATAACCACCCAAACTTGCAATCAAGATGATGTATCTCACAAATTCTTGGCCTGACTCGATGGGTTGGTGAGGTTATGCAAACAACTTAATCTCTGCGTCAGAGCCTGGGGGTAGTGAATGGGTTATCTTGAATGTTACCAGAAAAGAAGTTGTCATTAATATTGTTTGGACTTGTGTTGCGTCTTCTGGGCTAAATTGAACGGCCATAAAATAAAGTTACTACTGTGGAATATTCAAACTCGTGAAGGACTTGGAGTTGCAGTTCCACATCACGGTCTGAATAGGCTGATCAGGTTTTCCTTGGCCAAACGCCATCAACTAATTGTTAAAGAAGAATAGCCTATTCCTGCTGCTGCAGAGAAGGTATGAGACACTCCTCAATGCAACATGCCAGTGTAACTCACATACAGATGTGCCTTTGTGGTCATATTGAGATCGCGGAAAGGAAAAGAAAAGACCATATACCGTTTGGAAGCAAAACCGGAAAAGCCAATAAACCTGGAAAAGCCAATAAACCTGGAAAAGCCAATAAGCCTGGAAAAGCCAATAAACTAGTCTACAGGTTAGCAACACCGAAATTAATGGACACTGCCTTCATTCTTCATTTTGTCTTTCTTTATCGATGTGGAAAGTATGGCCGGTATTATCAGATGGTTGGGCATACCACGGACGGATCTCCATTTTCCTGGGACCCAAAAAGAGTTATGTTAGATGGATGATGCGCGAGGCTTACGTCTAATGCCAAAGACGCCCAATCACTTAAGTATTTCAGGCCGAACAGTGAACATACAGTACTACCACACGCGGGAATCAGAAATCCACTTGAATGGATCAAAGTTTATTATGGATGAACCAAATGCCACGAGCTTTACACTATTCCTTCTGAGGTAAATGATTTTTGGAAACGTCTAACGTCATAGTTCCCCCAGCTCTAAAAGTTACCTTTCTAAGTATGGACACAAGTTGCAAAACCCTTGCGGGATGGCTCTTGACATCTTCTTGGTAACTCACATTCGGGTATACCAGATTAAAGATACCGTTGCCTGCTGACTCTATTTTGTAATTTGAGAATGGTCATTGTTCGTTTTTACTTGGCGCGCATATCGCGACTAAGCAAATCGAGCCGGACAACTACAGCTTTGAATCATCCATAGCCCAATGTTTGTCGCACATCCCACAGCCTCCTACGGCTCGATATTTCTTGGCACGGACAATTAATGGCAAATTTCAATCCAAGACCGTAGTTGTTTCCTGTGAATTGATGAATTGGATAATAAACTTCGGTTAAGATTTCTGTACACCGAGAGTTGCTATGATATTTTTTCTTAGTTTGCTTGTTTTCTCTATGTTTTTTGTATTTTTTGTGAATTCATTGAATGACTGGCGCACAACCAAGAATAGAAACTTGGCGAATATGAACAGTCAAGCAAAAGCGGTAAAAACGGGACTATGGGAGCACAGCAAAAGGAACAACAAGACCCGAATTGTGGATTCCAGATCCACTCACATGGTAAAAACACCTGTCTCATCCAAACTTTGCCCTTTTCAATAGCTAGGAATTGTTCTCTGATTGTGGGGGAAAATTGAAACTTCTACCAGCCTTGGTATTGATTACAGTGGGTTTTGTTTTTTTCTCTTTGTCATTTTATATACTATGATTAATCAAACCCCGGTACATCCTTACCAACAAACTAAAAGAATTATGGCTGCCCACCAAAGAAGAACAAAGAACAAAAGCACGTATGCTGTTCTTTTGCCGCTAACTTGTCATTTTCTAGGTCCTGAAACCCTCGTTCGAATCGATATATATTTGTTCTGGGAACTTCAAGGAAATTGGACTGTAGAAGATTATTTTTTTCCGTTTCTCTTTGCAGTAACTTTGTGAAGTCATGGCGGGTTCACCACGCAAATTTCAACCTTGTACCAATTAACGCTAGGCCTGAGTGTATGTTTGACATAGGTTGATATCGGCACCTTAAAGAAGCCCCCTCCTCTCCCTCGGGGCTTTCTTTCTTTCTTTTTCATGTTCAAAAATCCAAGAAAACGAAACACCCAAGCTTCATTCGTTTCGGGCGATTCTAATCTAGGTATATTATTCAATTTTTGGAACGATATCGTACCTCTTCTTCTGACCTCTCGTGTTGTGGAATGTGTACATACAGCAAAGGACCACAAAGGGATAATTAAGAGGTAGATAGTTTTTAGGCCTGCTGAATATCCAAAATGGCTTCGACAAACTTATCGTTGAAATCTTACTCAAAATGCTTCGTTATTAATCCTGACCCCACCACCTCTCACCCAATTTTATCTAAACATAGTGGGTATGAAAAAGAGATTCAAAAGTGTCCCACCTGTTTTCATGTTTTTTTGTCAATCATGGAATAAAAAACGATTGATTCGACTGCACTTCAAAAGACTGATTTCTTTTACAAGCCTTTCCAAGAAATAATACGGAAGGGTCTTGAAAACTGTGAATATCAGAATGCGAACGATTCCGCTGTCGAATATTTTTATACGTGTATCAAGATATTATGTTCCCCTGTATTATCCAAATAAGCCTCGCCCCATAATTCAATCACTACTTCTAATTTAATGAAAATCCGTCTATGGTTATTTTAATGTTCTATTTTGGTGCTTGAATAGCTGTATTTCTTCACACATAACCTAAGTTTTGCAACCATCTAAAACTTGCACCCCATAAAAATTGGGCTAACTTATTATCACCATAAATTACACACCAGGAGAAAACAACTTAAACCCTTTTTATTTTTTTTTTTTTTTTGAAGCAAAAGCAGGCCATCTTTTGACACAGACCCTAACAATCAGAACCCATGTATCAACATGTAGTAATACATAACCCAAAGTGGGTAGAAACAGATATAGACTCTTCCATACCCCAGTCCATAGGTCAGCCTGAAATTAATGGAGACATGCATACATGAATTTTGCCCGCAGCGACTGCATTTTTATTTTGAGGGGTACTCCTCCTAATATCTCTTTCTCTTTCAATATCTCAAAGCACCTACTCTGCAACCTCCTCCAAGGTGACTGTCCTCTTCTTTGCCCCAGTGCTTTTCTCGACACCCAGAGCAGAACTAGAAGACGATTCCGAGGTAGCAGGAGCACCGGAACCAGCAGAAGCACCAGAACCAGCAGAAGCCTTCTTTTTCTTTGACTTTTTGGTCGAGGTTCCGCTCCACGCATATGTGGGCTGGAAACTCTCGAAGAAGCCACAATCTTCGAACAAATTGGGGTACAACCAAAAGGCCTGCGGCAAGGCCAAGAAGGTAACAACGAAAATAATTAAACGAACAATTGCCATTGCAAAAAAGAGACCCAAGAGGCCCAAAGACGCCATGGATAAGTACCATACACCCACGCGCATAAATGTCGGCCACAACGGGAAAAGAATGACAGCAAAAACTGCCGCAAGCGTCAAGAAGCCGTACACTACAATATATGGGTTGGGTTTCTGGTAAACCCAAGCATAGTACGCGTCTGGGTCCAAGGTGGCCTTGGTGCTAGGCTTCAAGGTGGGCTTTTGTCTGTTTGGCTTCCATCCTTTCACGGCCTTGATGTCTTGGAAGTGCAACTTCTCCACAGGGACCAAGAGCCGTGCCTGGATCAACAGCACAAAGATTTTGGCGGTCTCCTGCTCGTTTGGAATTGGAACAAGCTGGTTTTTGCCGTTAGCACTTTTCTCCTTATAGTCGGCGCTTAAAAGAGCCCTTTGCATCCTTTTAAACCGAAAGAAGTCCACCTCCTCGACATTATTCAACAACCCGCTACGCATTTTGAGCGTCGAGTTGTCTCTGAGGTAATTTGCCACGTTCATAATGATGGGCGATCTTTCGTTGGTGAGAGGAACTTGGGTTTCGCCAGGACCGGCTGCTCCAGGAATTCCGTTTCCATTTTGCAAAGGTGAAGCCATTTTCAGTAGTTATTGAATGAAAAATGGGAAGATTTGCTGCAATTCAAGGGCTCTTCCAAGATGAAATCAAGTTGAAAACCTTTGGTACTGGCCTCTTTACATACGTGTTAAATGCAGCGCTTCCGGTAATTGTGCGTGGGCAGGTGTACTGGTCTGTCGTGGTGGGGTGGAGTGGATTGGCTTTTCAATACAATGGGATATAATGGGATGACACGATCAAGGTGAAAGCCTGAATGAAGTGTTTCTATTTTTTTTTTTTTTTTTTTTGAAAGTGTTCAATGGAACTTTCTGGTGAAGTAGATTCTTTGTTTATATGGTTTTTGGTAAGTTTTTCCTGGTCAAAGGCGACGTCAGTACATCGGGTTCCTCCATACAACTGGTCAATAAGACACGGACGGCACGCTTGACGAAGAAGGAAAATAGGATTGCGGTGATTCAATTTCAACGCGTGTTGAAGAAGAAGAAAAAAAAAAAAAGAGCTTTAAAAATAGATTTATAAAGAATGAAGCTTAATCATGAAGCTTAATATCTCGAAAACCACCAGAAGTCTTTTTGTCAGTGTCCGTCTCTACATGTTTGATTCTCATGTTGATAATTGCCCACACATGAAAGCTCGATAATGTTTTCTGGTGAAGTGGCTCGCGTATGAAGAGTCACGTGAGTGAATCACGAAGTCGTATTCAATTCAGTAGAGTGGGTAATTTTTTTTATAGACCAAGAGGGTTTGTAATTTTTTCAGGCTTGAATGATTGTGTATTTGTCAATTTTTTTTTTGATTTTAAACAAGTGTTTTTTTGCGTGATATCTTTGATGGAATGATGGGTTTCCTCATACAAATGTCGCCCACGCGTCAGGAGCCCTTAGGAGTCAATCGGTGGACAAGAAAAGGAATCCCAGTTTAGACACGTGACGATCGGGTCAGTGGTCTATTGAGATGGTAAACGACTTTAAATTTTCCCCCTGGATAATTGAAACGATTTGTATGCAATAATTAACTATCGAAGCATCAAGGCTTTATGAGAGACTATGCCTCGTTAACTTTGAAATTAGGTGTCTGGATCATATGTGCCTGGATTAGATGTGCCTGGATTAGATGTGCCTGGATTAGATGTGCCTGAAGACACACCATTTTGCAAACCTTTCTTCGCTAAAAAGCACCAGTTGTTTACTGCATTAATTGAGATCAGCTTGAGATTAATTTGAACGACCAAAGTGTTCTTCGTAGAATATATCATTCCAAAAGTATTTCCCAAAAAGTCACCCATGGTTTAAGGCTTGGTCTGGGACGTGTGCATAGGGATGAGGCTTTATGATATTTGACCTTTTATTTCACAGTATGGATAAAGAAGCTTTCGTTAAATCCAAAATTACATGTCGCCGCTATATTAAGCCCCGTGAATTGAGTTTTTTTTTCGGTATCTAGGAAGATAAACTCAAAAACATTAATGACGTCGCACAAGCCACAACTACTTTATAAGTAGATACATAATTCACGGCATCTAGTAACGGTCGAATCACCAAAAGAACGATTATTATAGCTATGTGAGAAAAAACAAAGGAGTTAAGTAGAATACTTCATAATGTTATGTCTTCTGGAAGTCTTTTTTTTTTTCTCTTCCAAGGAATTTGAATTGATATTTCTTAGCAGTTTGCTGAAATATAAGAGAGGGTGCTATCCAAATGTGGCGATAAGTGTAAGTGTCGGTTATGAAAATCAATAAAGAGTAAATTAGAAAGAGCTTTAGGAAGAATATTTAATTTAAAAGGTCAAAAACAAAACTGTGAGGGTATCTGGAGGATATTCTGGGCTGGAGCCAACGTGGTTGATACTACCCAGTAAAAGGAAATGACAGAATGCGCGACGGCGTTCACCTATGAGATGGTGTTTTTGAGGCTTATAGAAATGAAGTCAAGATATAAGGGGAGTCAAGATATAAGGGAAGTCAAGATATAAGGGAAGTCAAGATATAAGGGAATTTGCCTAACCAGAGCCAAAGAAAAAAGTTTGCGAAAGGTACTTTGGAAAAACTTCAAACACTCAGAACAAAGAAATCTCGGAGAGTGACCTGGCTACTTGAGTTTCAAAAATTCAACTTTCCCGCTCAAACTTGATTGTGCGCTTAAAGTAAATTAGTAAATTTACCTCCTTAATACCTGGTTATTTTCCTCCAACCTTTAATCTTGAACTTTACTTGATATTCAAAGCCTTCAATTATCTCAAAGAAAGAAACCCGAGATCCACTATGTGTTTTCCTTCATGTACGCTTTACTACTTTCAACTGCTTATTCTCCTCTTTTCTTGGTCCCCCGCTGTCTTTCTCTCGGTCTTTTAGGGACCATGATGTAGCATTCTTCAGTATACCAATTAGTCTTTGAGAATGGGTGGAGCAGAAAAGAATTAAGACCATTTACCACCTTTTCCCTCTCCGTAGTACCCTTCTTCAACGATTTTATCTAATCACTAGGCATGCCTCCTGGTCTGCTGTTATTTGATCATCAAAAGAAAGTCCCAGGTGACCTTTAACAGGTATTTTCTATGATAACATGCCCCGAAATGGCACAATGAGGGGAACGGCCCCAACAAAATATTATTAGATTACCCGGTGCATGCGAATATTCTGGCCATACAAGTTGCGTGTCTTCTTAAGTCTAGAATTCTAGCCTCAGGCAGCAACTTTGTTCCGGGTAAAGTTTGCGGCCTTTGACTGCGAATGACCTTGCACCTAGGATTCCGGGTAATATTGACCCTAGCTTTTACATAATTCAAAGAGAGAAAGCTTGGGGTTCTCTGTGGTGATTCTCCCCATAAAATGCACTCAGTTGGTGGACATCCATTAGACTACATCTTATGGAATATGTGCGAGAGCCAATAAGATACAAATTGTATATCCACGAGCTGTACCGTTGGATTTATTTTAGTAAGGGTGGAAATCCCTACATTCGGCCAGACCTGATTCGCGTGCTTCCTCGATTCCATGTGTACTCGAGGTTTCCAAATGAGGGGAACCCTTCCCAGGGGCTTCATGAAGAAAACTTCAGGAATTATTTGACTAATTCTTTTCAGAAATATATTTGAAAGATACCTTTTTGCTTGAAATCTCTTCACTTTGGAGTGTTTCTCAGGGTAGAATACCACGAAGAAAGCCCCAAAAACAAGTGAATCTTTGGAACCAACAAAATTTGTCAAGCGGCATTCCACATTGAACACGAGGGTATTTCGGGCAAGGACGGGTCACTAATATAAGATTACTATATCGTTTCTTTTTTGTTTTCCAGAACTGATAAATAACTTCGCTTTGTTCGCTTTGAAAGTTAGACTGGCCAGTATCACAACTTTCAACCAAAAAAAGTAAAACAAGAATATCAAAAACACAAGCATACACGCACGCTAAATATGAGACAACTCTGGTGTATTTCCGGGGCCTTGATGACCCTCCTCACCCCCACCCTATGTCTCACCATACCTTTTGCTACCAAACAAGAGTTGTACTACACGTACAAATTACTAGATGGAGAATTCCATCCTCCAGGCGAAAAACGTTCAAGCCTTCCAGTTGATGGCGAAGGGTATGTTCATTGTGGGCACCCTGAGACATTCATTGACCAGAGAAGTGAAAACGAAGAGACTGGTACCAACGTTATGAATCTAATGGGCCGCGAGGTTGACGATCACAAGAGTGGTTCACGCGTTGAAAATGACCCTTTTGGATTTGGCTCACCCATGATTTTTGGTCGGGGTGAACACATGGACGAGCAAACCGAGGGATGTTTGAATGCCACTGATCCGGCAAAGTACTCTAAATTATTAGTTGCTTTGGCGGACTTTCGATGAGAGGTTTGAAGTTTGGGACTTTTGTGATAGTTCGATTGGTCGATGATTATATCTCGGTAGCATCAATCCTGCCAGTCACAATGACCATTGTGCAAACTAGAATGCAATTTGTTGTTTTTTGTTTATCCATTCGGGTTTTACATATCATTTAGAATACGTAATTCCAGCAGATTGAAGGAAAAAAAAAGAAAAAAAGAAAAATTTGAAAAAAAAAACTAAAAAAAAAACTAAAAAAAAAAAGTCTTGCTAACATGTTGTAATTTGCTCCCTCGCCATCTACTTTTTTTCCTTCCTCATGAAAAGATGCATCTTCTTCGCAGGGGAAGGTTTCTGATTCGACAATAAATTCGACATACTGGAGCTTCTCTCCGCGAGCAGAGGTCTGGGGATGGACCTGTTCAGCACCGGGGTGGGGGATTTGCTAAAGCTGGAGTCACCCAGGTACAGAGGAGCGGGTTCTTCGCCATCTTCGTCGGAATCCTCTTCAAGTGCCTCCTCGTAGCATGGGATTTTCAGAAGCGTGGTGAGATCTGGCATTGGAGACGATGCCCTGGATTTGTTCACCGGAAGATCGAAGTACCCGTCAATAGGGGTCATTCCACCACTGCTAGCACGGAGTTGTTCCATGGGGGAACGTGCACTCGTGTAGTCATAGACCATATCCTTTGTGTGCTGGTTATAAATGGGTGGAGCAGAGTCCTCGTCATTTTCTTCGTCCTCGTCGGGGTCTTCAGGCTCATTTTCGGGCGTTTCTGGAGGCGACTTGACCGGTTCTCGCACTGGAAACACCAGGTCCTCTCTTCCAGGGTTTGGGCCACTAATAAACTGACCCGTGTTGTCGATTTCCAAGTGTTTGGCCACCACACGACCATGGTTTGGGCTAATGTAAAGCACCACAGGAAGATTGGCACGGAGCTCCGATACATGGCCATCGGCATTCCGGATATGGATTTGAACACGCACCCTGTGTTTGACAGAAATAAGGTCGTTTTTCAATGAGCACGTTTGGGTGATATCACTGAGTGATGATGGCAACTGGTATGAGCCCTGAATCACCCAATGATCATCGGTAATTGCCGGGTTTGGACAGGGCACTTTTGTCTTTCCGATTACATGTTCAAAGCCTGGGGATCTTCCCCAAACTCCACTTACAAAGGAGTGCTGGACGATCTCTGCATACATGGACTTGAATGAAAGACCCTTTATAAGGGGAACGATCACGAGTTTGATGGGTACAGAGGCGCCTAGTGCAATACCTTTCCGAGGAATCGAAACGTTGAAGTCGATCTTACCTGGCCATGTGTTGGTGAAATCAATGGAGTCGTATAGGTTGACGTTTCTACTGTGGAGGGTCCGAATTATCCTGAAGTGAGAAGCCTTTTTGAATGGGCGGTCGAACCGGCCTCTTTCGATCTGACACTCGAGCTTGTAGCGGATCTTACCAATAGACAAGCCCTCTACGGATTCTGGTGTGTTTGCGGGAAGATGGATGAAAAAAGGCATGGAGTAATTGCCATTAGGAAGAAGAAACGAGTGGCCTTCGCCCTTGGCCCCGGCATGTTCCGGGCAAGGGGTACCGTCGATACCTGCGCGTGGAATGCGAATAAGTGAGGATTCTTGGTTCTTAAAGAGGATAGGTTGAGACTTCGTTTTATGGAACCCAGGACGTTTGGATGTTTCCGGTTTGGGGCTGCCGGATTTCTGCGACGCCATACTGGCAATGTCGGAGGCAGAGGTGTCATGGGAACGTTTGGTAAGCAGGTCCGCCTTTTGGTACTTGATGGTGGTGTCGCTATAGTCACCATAATGGAGCTCACCTTTGGCCAGGCAAAGAAGATTGGGCCATACAACCCTCAAAACGCAATTTCGTTCGGTGACCTGACCACCATCCAAAGATTTGTTGTAATAATCAACCGACTGTTCGCCCGTCAACACGAGACGGATCTTTTTCACATGCAAGTCCAGTTTGGTCAGGATTTTGACGTGTCCTTCTAAAGGCACGTTTTCGACCTCGGCCTCGTTACCTTTGACCAAGACGGTATTTTTGAACCCATGGGTTTTGAGCCGGATGTCGAAATATGTGAGGTCCTTATTATGGTCTTTGTTGTGAGAGAACATAGCAGACGTTGTTTTTTTGTATCTGGGTTGGCTGTTTGGCGTATCTTCGTTATTTAGCAATCTGGTAATTGGGTGCTGATTCTAGCCTAGCAGCATGCGAACAAAGCTGAAAAGAACAAAGATGGAGAGCTTTCGATAAGGCACTAAACCGAGTGACAAAACAGGATCCGGGATATATTTACACTCAACCTCTCGAAATTCTGCAAGATCTGTATTTGGACTTCCCTGTTTTTTGGATCTTTTTTGGGGATCTTCTTTTTTTTGGGGGGTTTTCTTGTTTTTGGGGGGTTTTTTTTATTGGCTGGGTCTTCATTCCCGGCCGGCACCTCGGTTGCTATTGCTGCACCGGTGTCGACGCAAGGTGGTGCTGTCGCGCGGCTGCCAAAGCTTCGATAGGCGTGTGCACATGATTATCTGAAGACCCTCTTGGAAGGTCAGGAACAAAGTTCTTGAGAAGTTAGTGATTTGGGGGCTTTTTCTCATGTATTTTTGGATGCTTAACACATTGCGATATCTGTTTTCTCCTTTTATTGGGTTGTGGTGAATTTGTCTACGTATTTTGAGCAGGCCTGGAAAACGTCTTCTATGGCACCACGTCGGGCGCACGCCGCACAGTTTTGGATAATTGATAAAGTTATGTGCCATCCGGTTGCATGCTGGTGGGTCACGCCACAAGTGGAAAAAGCCAAAAGTGTCCTGTTTATTCAAAACATCTTGGTGAGGAAATCTGGATAGTTTGTGAAATGGACTTGAAGAGCACGAATAGCGGACTGTCTCGCTTTTTTCTTTTTTCATTTCTGTGAATACTTGAGATTTATTATTCTGATGTCAGTTTTGAGAATTGCTGCGGAACTCCGAAAAAACGTTCAAATCTCCCAATTCATCTCCCAATTAGTAGACGCACGGGTATGGTGTAGAATAGATCATATTGCTTTGAAAAAGGTCAATAAGAGAAATTCAAACAAGGTGTTTAATTTTCCAATACGAGACAAGAAATTATAGAGCAAGAAGTGCTTTCTGAACTAAATCAGCTAAAGAGTTGTTCTTTAACTACAAATAATTTTAAAATATATCCAGATGAAGTGGGAAGCAAGTGCCGCGCAAATTACGTTTGAGGCGAAAAATAGCCATTTACTTTTCGGCAAAAGTTTGACTACAGCGAAGTGCCTATATGAGTTTTCTATATCCTCCCTCATAAATGTCAGAAAGTAAACCATATGGGACATTATTACCCAAAGACGAAAATCGGGTGAAGCATTATATTTACAAATGCTTTTCTTTATGGTAATCTTCGGTCCAAGCGGGGTATATGCACGACTTGCCAAAGGAGACCGAAGGCATGGAGTACACCAGCACCAATGACGTTGTACCATATTAAAAATCATATGAAATGAATATACTCTTTGTGGAATATATTTCTCCTGTGAAGTTACTATTCGGAATCATACCGAGAACTCAAAGTTTGAAACAAACGGGGTGAGATAGATGATTTTCGCCCTTCTGCTGCTTGATCTTAGTAGATGTCCTCATTATACTTCTCCGATTTATAAGCTTTGAAAAAAAAAGCAAAGAGCTACCCTTGGAACTTGTAAACTCCATTTGATATTTATATTAGAGGAAAAACGAATATTTCACAAGTTGCATACTCTTGGGCTCTTGTGACCCTCCAAGCGAAGTGTACGACTTTCGTGGGAGCCCAAATTTGAAAATATGAGACTATAGAGACACTGTGGTGTTAAAAATTTTCTAAATCCTTTTAGTTACCAAGTTTATCCTGTTGAATATTCGTCTGAGAAAAGGGGTCTCTAGAAATAGTGTTGCTAACATAATGGGGCGAAAACACCCAATTCTCTTTTTCGCTGAAAAATATTATAGAAGCCAAAGGAATAGCCAATTTGACAATACTTGGAGTAGGTTGCATTTATTCCAGCTTTGGGCCTTTAAATACACACACCAATGAGACCCCTTTTCAACCTGGTCAAAAAATCACTAAAAGTTCCATGCGATCATTCAAAAGACACGCTTTAAGAAATTCTAGGGTATTCATTTTTCCCAATTATTAGCCCCAACTAGCTTGTAGCGGTAACCATAGACACGGTAAAATGGCTCACAAGTCCAAAGACAACCGGATGTGGAGTATATGAAACAGGTCGTTCGTTCGGGAGCGTAAAGAGCAGACGAAAAAACTAACAACCAGGCAGGTCTAACTTGTTCTCCTTAGTGGTTGTCAATACTAAAATATTGTATGATAAACGACACTGTAAATACTTCACTCTGTGTTATTTAAACCTAGTTATCCCTCTTGGATTCCGTTGCAAGATCATGAGATATTTGCGATTTGCTGTAATCGAAGTTCCTGTTTTTCCTCAAGTGATGAGTACAGTTGATGTCAAATCCACTATTATAAAAGCTCTTGTTTCACTATTTTATCACATAAGTGTTTTTTACATGTTATCATCTCTTTAATCAAATATAATGACTTCCAGTTCTCCGTAATTGGGCCTCGCCACCCGACTGTCTATTATTTCATTGGTGTCTGAGAAACACTCGCTGTATATTGAGAATACCTCTAAGACGTCTTTCACTATACTCGCTTGACACTGGTACTAGTTTGTCATGTCGTAACCGAAATGAAATTGTAATTCTTAAATTATTCTTAAATTACTAATGTAACAACTGAAGTATATAAGGGCAATATCCGCGAAAGTCTCCATGCTCAATAGCTAAACCTTTCAATTGTGATGGAATATCAATTCAAGGGTAAAGTTAGGTTTCCAGGACGGAAACAGAGATCTGCATATCCAATGGAGCCGATAATTAATAGTATTCTGGGGTTTGAAACAAATTTTCCTCCTGCTTGAGGGAGGTTTTGGCTGTCTGCCTGATCCAGAAATTCAACATCATTCCACAAATCTTCGAAAAGGGAAACAAGTTGATTTCCTACACATTATTCTTAGAAATTGCTAAAAGTTTCATAACTGCAAACTGAAAAAGCAAATTCTAAATGATCCTATCCATCATCTATTACTTCTATTGGATACTTTCCAAAAAAAAAAAAAATTGCAATGAATAGCTTGACTTAAATTTGTAAATCCAGGAAAAGCTTGTCAGGTCCAAAATTCCATTTTCAACATTTCAAAATGTATTTGAGCAAATAATTCCTTGAAACTATCAAGAGTCACCCATTCACTTTTGGAACAAAGAAACCGCGACGTGCCCTTCAACAAGGGCACTGTTTCCCACAATTACTAGGGCACTGCTTGACTTAGAATTTCAAATGCCTCTCGGAAATATTTTTGAGACAATACCTCTTTTGTGAACCTGTTTTTCTCAGAAATGCCTCACAAAGGCGTCACGTAATATAAAGCAGTGGTGATATCCCAACTCGGAGGAATTATAATTATTTTCATCAAACATGCACTTGACTACCTGTGTACTTTTCCTTATAGTCCCTGTCTTCTTGGCAGATTTAGTCCCTGTGAAATATGACATGGAGAAAAAAGTTTCTCCTAACCCTGGTCTTCCAGTGAAATCCAATGATCTGGTCAAGTTAAAGAACTTCGGCATTAGGTTTCGAAATCAAGGTCCAAAAATCAATCAAGAGAAAGAAAATCTTGCCCATGACTTTGTTGAAACTCAATTGAATGCAATTATAGCACGCTTGAAGTCCTTCATTACCTGGGAAGCTTTCAAAGCTAAAGAATTTCAAGCTCTGGTTGGATATCTCAGGAATCGAATCGTCTTCATACGAGAACTCTTGCCAAAGGTTTCTTCCCGAGATATAAAGCTCTTAGACCAACTTGAATATACGGAAAATATGTTCCGAATGATGGTGGATGCAGCAGAATTAATGGACTTTTATAAACCCCAGGGAAATTGGGTACAGAGAGTAACTAGTCATGTTCTCCAGCTCAATATTCAACTATTGCTACTACACGACTCGCACGGACAACCAGATCTTCTGTTTCCCAACTATTATTCTATTGTGGGAGGGCAAAAACAAGCCTTAGTTATTTGGAAAACAATCTTCAACATAGAAAGTAAAAGGTATCCTTTTCCCCTGTTCGTGTTCCAACTGGAATACTTAAAAGCCCTTAATACCTTTTTAGTATTGGAGAATTACCGCTCAGTTCATACTAATAGATAAATCTTTAAATAGTATATAAGAATTCGATAATTCTCCAGAACCAAGGCGCCCCGTTTAAAGCTCATAGTTTGAGGAATTTCTAAGATTCGACCCAGAGATCACGTCAAATGGTTCTACTATTCAGGATCTGCACTATATTAATACACATAGGCTAGAGAGTTTTCTAGAAAGTAGATTAGCGCAACAAAAATAAAAAGGCAACATTTTTCGGCAAGCTAAACAATATGTTTTTGATACGGGATTTTCTACTAAGTGTTGATTATCTTAAGGCAACATCTTATAGACTTTTCCAAGAGAATCTGTGTATACGCACAATCCAACAAGGCCTTTTCTTCTATAGTTTCGAGCTATATACTACACGCGTCGCCCAAGGCGATGGTTTCTGTGTCAGAGTTTGATGCGGAGGTTTCTGAAGACGAAGCAGTGGCCGATGCCGGAGAAAGCTTTGTTAAAAATGGATCTTGCACAAAGTTCATAGAGCCTGCATGTCATTTGCGGAGTGTTTCCTTGATATTTCCAAAGGCTGCGGTTCGGTTGTAGACAAAGATCTCCAACCCATCCATATGGAGTAGCAAGTCTTTGGTCAGTTTGAAGTGCAGGTCACCAGTTAAAACAGATGGCTCTTCCGTGAATTCTGTTGGTTTAGTGCTATTTGTGGGAAAGTGGAACAGCGGAAGCCGCGTCATTTTAACGAGTCAGTCGTAGGTTAAGCCGTATTATAGAAACCGTATAATCTGCAGTAGTTACCACAACATTCCTTTTAATTATACGCCCACCTAGTGGCGATATTCGGAAAGCACCAATAGCTATGCGAACATGGTAACTTTTCCATAAAAAAAAACCTCTAGATCAAGCGAGATGATGTAGCCCACGAGCCGAGCAAAGTAGCAGACGAATGCGAGGCCGGACCCCAAGAAACCACCCGGTGGACATATCATCGCATACAGTTCGGCCACAAGTTTTTTTTTTTTTTCCAAAAAGAGCAAGCATGAACAAAAAAATCTGCAAGGGTCACGGCAGTCCTTGTTTGTCTGAAAGCGAATGTGTATTTGGAATATACGAACACGGTGTTCACGACCCTAAGGTGGACGGAGATATCTAGAATTCACGACAGAGACCAACTATTTATTACTGATACTAGAAAAATATTGTAGCTGTTTTTGTTTTCCAGTTTATTCAGAAAGAGCCATCAGCAATCGTCGGGCTATCGGAGAGAGGAAGATAATGATTTGAAAATACTGCAGACTGAACTGGTTTATATTTTTGGAAATTTTTTTAATCTCAATTCACCGTTTTCTAGTTCCTTCGGTCCGGTTTCTACACCCAACATATAGGCGGATATTAGTCGGCCTGTGCGACTGAGCTATTATAATGACGCATCTGGACGTTTACCCCACACTTTTTCTGTCCTCCGGCCGGTCCAAGGAGTGGAAAACCTAAGATCATACAATCAACTTCCCTCTTACATCAGGATAATCAAAAATAAAGCACAAATGTCAAGTACAAAAATACAAATCTCTCTGGAATTTGTCTGGAATCTTTGGCCTTGAAACCGAGATGGAAACTTATCTAATGTTTAATTGAAGCTCGATTTCTAGATATGCGGGGTTCTAATACCAGACGGGCTATTTTGGAATCCCATAGTTAAGTTTTATGTTATCAGGAATCACATAGAAGTTTACCCGATCAATGAAGGAGTACAAAGTTTTTACCCGCAAAAAAAGTTATATATTAAAGCCCCCGTATCCTTCGATCAACATCAAAAGAATTGAATTCACATTACCAAAATCTCGAAACACCATGGAGGGTATGATCTTTGACATCTTCAACTTGATACAATCAGTTCACCCAGAACTCCCTAGAATTGCGTCAGAGTTTCAACACCAGAAGAAATTACCGACCGAAGAAGACATGCTCAATATGGACAAGACGCTTCGCAAGCAGGTTGAATTGCTTCGCGATTTAGTGGCCGAAGGCGTAAAAGGCCCCTTTAAACCAAGTTATAAAGGCTTTCCCTTGAATCAAGTTCCGCCTGCGGCTCAATTCACGTCGAACCCATTCTTAAAGATGGAAAATTATTCTTTTCCACAAGAACAACTGTCGTCTTTTGCCAAAGATGGAGGGAAGCCGTGCGTTGACATAAAGCCAAAACCTGATTTGGTTGGCAACTTGCAAAGCACTCCACCTGACGCTTCCGGGTACCACTTGTGTTCAAATAGTCCCCAGAATGGAGATCAAGAAAATTACCTCGTTGAACATCAGGGGGTACGCCAAATAATCGCAGCAGGTTACGGTGACGTTGGGAATTACTCCAATAGACCACAAAAGGCTTATCCTTCTCAATATGAATTCAGAGCCCCCTATAACATAAAACCAGAGCTTGGATTGGACCTATCGGATTACATACCGCGAAACGCTTACGGACTTCCTTCTTTCTTGGACAGTCCCTACAAGTGCCATGAGGAAACGCATTCGTGTGGAAGTAAGCGCACCTGCCAAGAGATGTCAGACAAAGTGTGTGAAACAGGAGTCGGGTTTGAGATAACACCACAAGAAACGGACTCTCAAAATGAATATGGCCAAGGGCAGAACAAAAAAACCAAACTTGCTCTTTGGACAAAAGACTTTGGGAAATTACATTCGCAAAACGGACCAGAAAATAGCTGAAGACGATTCTTGTTCTTTTGGCCCCAATTTTCCTCATTGCGTCTTTCTAGTTGTTATTATTACTATGTACTTCAATTTATTTTTGACTTCTAACAGTTTTAGCTAGACTGCAAGGGCTGGATTGTAATTGGCCAATTCAATTTCAGGTCACGAAACACGGGGTGAATCTAAAAGGTCCACAGTATTCAAAGTAACGAGACGGAAAATTGCAGGGGAAAACTTCCATTAGTCGAAACTTACTGTTGGGTTATATCATAGTTTCCTGTTTTTTGAGTCACTTATCACTATTTATACATTGTAGGACTTTTTGGAAAACAAAAAACTGTCATAATTCGTGACTTGTTTATGTACAGACCTTTGATAATCAGCGACCCACAGGCCTGCGTTGTGATTTAGCTTCAGATTAAGAAAACTGTCTTCCATAGGTGTCTTTAGTCCAAATTCTCACTCTTTTTTCCACTAAAAACGTATCATTTCGAGCGAAAATTGAATTTATCATTCCGCACTGCTCATAGATCTTTAAGACCTGTACAAATCGGGGATACAAGCTAAGAGTTAGTTTGTTTTGATAGAATACCTGGCCACACTTCTGGTCAAATCCTTTAAGTGTTTCGGTCAACCCCTTCTTTAAATATTCAAGGTGACTTTTATTTTTTTCGAGCAAATGCTTTCCTGGTAGTGTTTTGATGTTTTCGGGCGGAAGAGTGGTTTTGACAATATCACTTGCCGAAAACCTTCCGCGATTTCACTACTTCCGACCGAAGTAGGGAAGTGAAGCCAGTTGATAAACCCAGTACGTCCCCATGGTATACGTGGATGGACCTGACCTCTGTTCGGGACAACCCTGAAGAATTCACCCCAAAACGCGAATAAAAAAGTTGTCATTAGTATCCTAACCTGATAGCAATAAGGATATCATAGCGGCGTTAGAGAAGCCGGGTAATGGGCAAGGTCTAACACAGAAGGTAGTATATAACCAGATATTAGAGTCAAAACGAAGGGATCATTATAAGAACCAATTAGTGAATTGATCAAAAATGAAACAGATCGACTTAAGGAAATTGCACTAGAGTGACTGTATGGATATCGAGAATGTGTCGTGAAGTTATCAAAAAGTTGGAGCCTCCACTAGCGCAAATAGTGTAAAGATTGCAAGGAGAAGCCCCAAAATTTTACCACGAGCATAATTACTGAAATCAAAAGTGGATTTTTTTTTGGGGGGTAAAAGAGTAGTAAGAGTAGTACTTAGAAAGAAATATATATTTAATTCATGCGCGACTCTGAGAAATACAGAAGGACATTTATATACCCGTGAGTGAGACTGCCCTATCGCGCTACGCTATCATCCAATGGTCTACCTAGAACAAATAGTAATATTTTTCTTTGGGAGAAAGCAGACAATGTTGAAGTCTTCAAAATAATTTTCTCTTTACAAAATAGTAAATTCAGATTCTGTTCTGACCTGGTGGAATACATTAGAAACGGCTGGAACATCTTGGGGTATGCGCGTTTTGAGGTGATCCCAGTATGACTATTTTCTTTTAAGGTGACCAGTATATTGGGTGAACAAATCAACTATGATAAAGCCTCACTGATTGTTGCTTCTTGTTACCAATTAATTGTCTTAACAGTTCTTCCGGTTGATAAACTCTTAAATCAAACCATATGCATTTAAGATCTAATGTATTCCAGTGCTACGTTCCAGGGACTCAATTTCTACCTGGGATATGTCTTCTCACTAATTCAGTGGTACTAGTAAAAAGAAGCATTCCAACCAGGAAAATCTTTCACTGTTCTTCATTGAGACAATACCATGTAGAGTTGATGATACTTCACCACAATTTCCAGAAGAGGAAATTACTGTGGGTCAATTTAGGTGAGAAACTACAAGGTCAAAATCTAATCCTTGTGAAGGTGATAGGGTAACAAGGCATTCGCACAGAAGCTGTATATTTAGGCTTCTGGAAAGGAAACAAAAGGTATCAATTAATTGCTGAGTAAGCTTGGAGGACATTAAGTCCGCTTCCTGCATGCCTGCTGGGTAGCTTGCCACGCTGTTTACTCAGAGAGCTTACCTAAAGGACAAAGATAGAATAGGGACATACATTTTCTGTCAAGACAATGGGACACCCCACTGGGTGACCTACATTCACCTAGTTGATTGATACAATGGTATAGTTACCCGGAGTTGCCAAGCCATCTAGTATGGTTTGTAGAAAAGGGTTTGCTGTCAGAAATAATTATAAATCTGCAAATTGTAAGAAGACGAAAGAAACAGGTAGGAAGGAAGATTGTAGGTTGAAGTTGAATGAAGATTGTAGATTGAAACTTATTAAGTAGAAAAGGTAGTTCAAATAAGAATGGCTTTTCCAATAGTAGATGCGAAAAAGCCGTGGTATATATATTGTGGTTTCCGGGAACGCGGGTACGCGTTTCGGAAGGAGAAAAGGGTAGGGGTTTCAACAAGCACCGTGTTTTAGCCAAACACTTATACTTTATCTGACATTTGCGGCTAGAACCGTTTTCTACAGGTCCTGTGAAAATCACCCTTCTGGAAGATTTTCCTAGACAACTAATTAATCTGAGACTCCTCTCTGTTTTATATTTGAATACAATTATGACTTGTTCTAAAACCCCTAATGTTATATTTGTTAAGAGGATGGCTAAGTTCCATCCTATCTCACCACTGCACGCAGACACTTGGGAGTACGACAACACTCCTGTGGCGTACACATCCAACGCTGCATTGGTTTCTGCTCAACATTAATACCTGACATGATAAAGGCGCAATATTAGAGTAAAAGATTCTTTTTCCTTGTATTTGATCGATTTAAAGAAATTTTATTTGAAAAAAGAGGTAAAACCAATTCCAGGTATTTTTGTTGGCGGATATTAATTGGTTTCCTGGATGTCCAAAATTCTCTGAGGACATGCTTAAAATATACCTAAGGCACTGGAAGCATTAATTCGAAAGTTAAACCACTTTATTGTGTCGATTAAACATTCAAAAAAAAAAAAAGTTGAAGAGTCTTTGTCAACTAAAGTAAAAAAGGTTGTCCATCTCAAAATTCAAAGATTCAGCCTGGAGCTTACATTTTCAGCCAATGAGTTTGAAAATTCATGCGCACTGCTCAATATTTTACTCTTCAAAAAAAAAAAAAAAAAAATTCAACGCCTTGGTGAAATCATTCGTTCAACACTCAAAGGGGCAGTGTTCAGCTTTAATATGAAAGGAATCTAGGAAAGACTTAGTGAAATAAAAACCTCGCGAGTTTTGCTCTTTTTTTTTTTTTTTTTTTGCTCAGACAAGCGTCACGTACTATAAATTAGCTGAGCATCCCATCTCTAAACAAATATTAGTATTCTCATCAAACATGTATTTGAATCTTTCTTTCCTTTTAATTCTAGTATCCGCCGTTTCAGCAGAGTCAGTCCTTGTGAACATGACACAAAAAGGTTCCCCTAACTCCGTTCCTCCAGTGAAAACGAACGAGCTGGATGTTTTACATAACTTTGACATTAATTTGCGAAAAAAATGGCCAAAATATCATCAATTGCTAGATACATTCCCCCAAGAATTTGTTGAAATTCAATTGAATGGGATTATACAGCGTTTGAAGTCATTTATAAGCTGGGAAGGTTTCAATACGGTCGAATTCCAGGATCTGGTCAAATATATCGAGGATCGAGTCACGTATATCCGTGAGCTCTTTGAAAAATTCTCCTATAGAAATAACAAGCTTTCAGACCAATTTGAATTTACCCAGAATATAATGCGAAAGATGGTGGATGCAGCAGAGTTGATGGAGTTCTATAAACCCATTGGGAATTGGATACTGAGGGTAACCCGTAAGGTAATCCAGCTCAATATCCAACTATTGATATTACACGACCGGTACGGACATCCCGATCTTCTGTTTCCCAACTATGCCAATTTAGTGGACCGCCAAAAAATGGCACTACAAATTTGGAAAGAAATCTTTATCATAGAAAATAGCAATTGCCCTTGCAATCTGCTAGTGTTTCAGCTGGAGTATAGCAAAGCATTTAATACTCTTTTAATATTGGATAATTCTCGTTCAAAGAATAAAGATTAATAAAGGTTTCTAAACTATGTGTTTGCGTGAAGGAAATGGATTTCTTCATGGAAAGTGCTTTCCTTAGAACTTCGCCACTCGAAATACAGGAATAAAGGTATGACTGGGATATTGATTCTAGCGACATGGGTGAATGATATTCTTGAGTAACGTGACCTACTTAGCTTTGCCTTTTCGCAAATGAGCTTATATTTGCTTAATTGAACTAGGCCAAAAATGGGTGGTGTCTTTTTAAGTCTTGTTCCGTGATTGAATCGACACTAAGATGCTCCTATTTGTGCCGAGTGAAGCGTAGGGTATTATGTAAAAATCGGTTTTTTGCCCTTCTTTATAAAAGGCAATGAAAAAATTAATTCCAACAATGCAATTAATCCGAGAAATAGCGTATGGTTAAATTACCCTTTGCCCGATATGGAGCTGACCACTTTTCACCCTTAGTCATATGACACCCTGTACAACACCCGCTTTTTAGATGGCCGTTGGGGGAATATTATTCGGAAACGAGAGGCAGTTAAGCGAGTGGTAAGTTTACTGCTTGTTGAAAATACGATATATGTGGCCTCCCTTAGAAGGGTTGTATAACCTCAGGTAATTCGCCATGCTAAGTTTGTGTCTATAATTAAATGGTTGATTTTCTTCCAATTAATTGACCTCATACTAGACCGCAAACGTTCTGAGTCCATGATTGCAATTTCATTCATGTATCTCAGAATATGGTTTTGAAACAGTGTCAGATTTAGTTATCCCCTTCAGTTTACAAATTTACTCACTTACCAAGTTGTAATCCGCACCTCCTTGAAGGTAATCTTGCTTGTTTCTAGCAATTCACCAATAAAGTCGAGAATTTTCAAGAATATATCTTTTAGGGAAGTCTTAGATTGTGAGACAAGGTAAGCGGGCTTAGGAAGTTTTCAAAATCGCATACTTAGTTCAATTCGTGATTTGGGCGTTTTTGCATTAACAGTTTACCCCAATTGAATATTTCCACCACCCGTCATGACTGATTTTCCTACTTTGAAATTTCCTTCCAAACCCACGTATTGCCTTTTTTTCAATAGACAATGAACAATTCAGAAATCTTCAGCCTCATTCCAACCAAACAAAGGTACTCTCTTCAAGAAAGGAATAATTCCTGGGATTCCCAGCAAGTTGTTTATACTGGTGCTGAATCTTTCTTGAACAGCAGTTCTTACACTATATTTAAAAGCCCTCTGACTGAACACGAAATAAATTGCCTCTGAGGAATCACCACGAGGAAAGTCTAGCTTGACTCACAATGATTAATGCTCTACTAAAACTCTTGATCGCATCATTGAATTTGTCTTTGGTATACACTGCTTCAATTAATTCGCCTCGCCTACATCACCCGAATAGAACCAATATCACTTATCGAGTCAAAGTACCAACAACTGCTAATAATATCTCGCGAACCTTGTATGAAAGCCCTTATATTTACTCAGGACCTCTAAATATATCAAAGGAAAGTCAAAATGTTGAAACCCAGCTAGAACTGTTCGTTCAATGTTTGAAGTCCTATGTTCACAACACGGTATTTGAAAATACCGAGTTTCGGTTGCTGGCCGGTATTCTTAGAAGAAGACTTGCGAAGATACATTGGCAAGCCGCTGAAGTCCCATCGATGAGTTTAGGGATGTTGTCGAAATTGTCTTATGCCGATAAGATGTTTCATACAATGTTGGCCTCTGCTATTTTAATGGATTTCTACATTCCAGCTCATGGTTTGGCTCAACAATTGATATACAAAACTATCCAGCTCAATGTGGGGATTTTGTGTTTGCACGACTCGTCTGGCCAGCCGGATCCTCTGGCTCCAGGATTTAGTGATACCATTGTGCGATACCTTAAGCTTTTGACTTCATGGAAGGATATCTTCATGGGCTTGGGAAATCAGCCGCCTGCTATTACGCTAGCATTTAACCTGCAGTTAGAACATGCAGATAGTTTTCTTTTTGTGTTAAATAAGTTTTGCACGAGAGCACTTGATAAAGAGTTTGAATAGTCTTTCTAAAACACAATTCTTCTTGCTCGGCCATTAAAAGGCCATGAGGGTGAGCAAAAGCTTTTTTTGCAGAATATTACTATATTCTTTGTGACTTCGGCCACTGACATAAAAAGCTGTTCTTTAGTCACTTCCTGTTTAGTTTCCACTCTCACCTCTGTCAATTCACTCGAGATCGTGGTCGTAGGCATCAATATTAATCAGATATATCCATATTAGAAACCTGGTAACTTTTCACTTTTTCCTTTCCGTCTCAGGCCATGACATTTCCTGGGGGAATATTCACGAACTTGAGGATATTAGCATTGTGATGCGAGAATTCGAGTTTGGAAGCGTTAATACTGAAAGAAGATTCACATTGGGATAGTAATTTCGATAAACTCTGTATTTAATTTTTAAAGAATCGACTTAGATCTCTGAGTATGCCTCTGTAGTAGATAAGTCCAACTTATATGTAAGAGTGTTTGCCAAAGATTAGGTAGCAGCGCCGTGATTTCCTGGATAAAGGTTCAACCAGTCCAAGCTTATGACAATGCTTACTATTAGTCGAATTGTTGATTCCGGCTAAATGATTTGTGAGCAAAAGTGGGTCAATTCTAAAAGAATTACTTGTTTGAAAGGAAAGGGAAAAGTGCAGACACTTTAGGTGTTTTGCGAATTAAGTGCAATCAAGGTCTTAGATTGCCTTGTTCTTGTAAACTGGAATTGAATTCAAACAACTTCGAGCCTTAGAAGGCACAGAGTGTCTGAAGAACATCGAGAGCCCGGTGATTACGAAACAGGCATTTCTTTCTAAACTTTAATTGTAGGTGGTGAATAATAACAACGTAGATATGCAAGCATCCTATTTCTCAAAGGGAAATGTTGTCACGACATATCGAGAATCACTTTCGTTTCAAAGTTTGGGATACGCAATTCTGACTCTAATTCAAATAATCACACCTTTCATTTCATTGCCAAAGTAGGACATATAGGACTATAGTTATTCCTATAGAATATGTAATTGCAAACTGAAATTCTGAAAACGTGTGCGGTTTCTTGTTTTCCTGGAATCAAGCGAAAATTGAAGCTCTAAGAACCACAAGAGGTTTCTTTCAGAAATATGTCACAAAAAGTTTTCAAAACTATTCAAAGTCAAATGATAGTTATTTTAACGAGCATAGCCCCTTATATCATGTCTTTCATAACATTCTGCAACAGAAAAACTAACTTAGAAAGTATATATTATATCTTTTGAACATTGCAAGAAAGAATATATTTCCTGAAGCAAGGCTGTCCTTTTGTGAAAAGATGAAAGGGAAAATGTCCTACTTTATATGGCTTTTTGCTTACTTTCTTTCCCAAGCAAGTAGCACCAAATTGGAAGGTATTTCTCGTTGTAACACTACAAACCCAATACCCACAGAAACATCGTCTGTGACTACAGGTACTGGCACTGAGCTTGGGCTAAATGTGGAAAACGTGTATTTCTATGAATATGGATGTCTGGCACTCTATGATGGATGCCGAAACTTGGGGAATCAGTTGCACATATTTTTCCGGTGCTTGAAATCATTTATACACGACACGGGATTTTTGGTTCCTAGCTTCCGTTTTCGAGAAGGAATTCTTGAAGCTCAACTTTTACAGCTAAAAGACATGGCCAATGCACATGGACCTTTGAGTTCGACAGTTTTGGCTCAAATGGCTCATCTAGAAGATTTGTTTGAGACCATGAGATATTGCCTGTCAATGATGGGTTTTTTTGTCCCAGCACATTTTCAGGCCCACTTGGTCTATAAAATATGCCAGTTTAATGTCCAGCTTTTCTTGTTGTTTGACCAGTTTGGAAAGCCCGATCATCTTGCTCAAGGTTATTCCAAAGCTGTGAATTGGTTCACTATGCATTTGCGTTCTTTGTCAGAATCTTACTTAAAAATAAGCCCCCAGCCTCTAAGTGTGAAACTAGCCTTTGAACAAAACTTGAAACGAGCCAGGGAAAGACTCGAGGTGTTGAGTGCACCCATAGTCGAGTCGGAAAAATATCGTTTTAGTGAGATACTTTTTGATCCAATGAAATAATTATGATATGGCGTTCCAAATGTGTATGATTGTATTTATTGGCATGCCATCTCTAGGTTAAGTTTTGGACCTTTTAATTCTGAAGGCATCAGTTTTGGCTTGAAGTATATTCTAGGTTCTAATTCATTCTTGCTTTTATCATATCGCTTAAATATAGTTTTCTGTATTGCAATATATCGATGATGTACGTAATTTGATTGGTCTGGCGAGTTTCATGATGTAAGGCATATTTAAAGAGACCAAACAGAAGTATTTTGCTGATCGTAGGTTTTTGGGATCTTCTTTATCCGTGGTAACATATTTGAGACGTACGTTGTTTTAAAAGTTCGGCTTTGTAACCCCTGGCCGTATTAAAAAATTAATACCGTGAGCAGTGTACATGCAGACAGAGGAAGACGAGCTCATTGATATTTTGATCTTTTTTAGTTTACCCCATTTGAAAGCACCGTCAGATTCTGAATTATCTGAGAATTTTTAATTAGGTTTCAAGAATCATCCGTATTTTCCCAACCCCAAATTTCTACCAAGAGCACAACTCACCAACACAATAAAAATGCAGGTTGTTCTTTTTTCCGTGATTTATTAATTGATAGCTTACTGATTATCTTAGTTTTTATCTTTTCCAATTTCACCAAACACAACTTTTCATTGATCTCTGCAGAAGTTTTCTCAAGGTATATAAAGCGAGGGAATGGAACCCCATTAATTCTGGACCTTTAAATAGTTCACTGGTTATCAAGGGCATCACGCGTGCAGAATATTAATGTGCGAATAGTAAATGAGTGTATTTCTGAGACCACATATGTGAGCCTCGAACCCCAAAGGATATCTCCTCAATACTTAATACTACGAACATCATTGTCTCTTTTGGACTCAGTTATCACTAGATGATCACTGGCTACCTTTTCGTTGATATGTCTAATTCGAAGTTCAATGATAATTTCTACAATATTTACAGGGATGCAAAGTACATATCAATTTCATTAATGTTTTTGAAAACCTGACGTGTTCAACAAATGCACCTGCCACTTTTGAAACGCTTGACTCTTCAGATTATACGAAGAAAACGTTTTTTCTTTGCTGTCTACCCTTCACATCCTTACAAGTAGTGTCACGGTTTTTAGCCATAAAGTAGTATACTTCAAAATTTCAGTCTATACTTAACGCAGCAGGCAATATTTGATACTCTAGCATATCGAATGAGAAGAAACCGTAACCACCGTAGTCCATACAATGACAAGATCAACCAATGAGCCCCTAGAATTTGCCCCAGGTCCACAAACTCTCGTTGGGGTTAACAATCTCGTCGTCATTCTCCACAAACAGAACACCAGCATCATCACCTTGTGACAAAAGCACGTTCACATAGTAAAAGAACTTTTTCAGGTCGAACCCTTTGGCCCAAATAGCGTGGGCATCCTCTAGCACCTTCTCCTTTGGAATAATCTCCTTCACCTCAAGTGTAATGTTGTTTGCTTTCTCGTATGCCTTGACGACCTCTGCAGGGGTCAAGAACCCAGATTTAACTTTCAATATGTTGGGAAAGTCGAGCGGAGCTGCAAAATCTTTAGCCGCAACAGATGCTACAACCTTTCCGATATCATCAACGGTAGTATAGGAAAAGCGAGTGTCGGGAGAACCTAGGTAAGTAACCGACTTTGATTCGGTATCAATACCAACATGGCCCACTACGTCGTGCAACCAGATGCCCCCAGCAAAATAAGACGTGTAAATATCCACCACCTTAATACCAAAACCACGGACTCTCTCTGAGTGGACACTCTTGAGCCCAGTGAAGCCAGGGAAAATCTTGCTGGAAGCAGGAATGTCCGTTCCAAATTGTGATGGAATGTACACCTTCGGCTTGATTTCCCCCAAAATACCATCGAGGTGCAGAAGAATATTTGGGGATACACCAATCAAAGAAATGACCACATCAACATTGGCCAATTCCTTGACTAAGGCATCTTTCCCGTTATCAATATCGCCCTGGACATACTTGATAACATTAGTTGATGTTTTCTTGGAGGCGTTTCTGGTGATGGGCAAGATTGGTAGTTGGAAAGTGTCACTGAAGATGGAGCTCTCAAAGGCTGCAATAGTAGATGCACCCAAGGAACCATTGAGGCCGAAAACTGCAACTGAAGGCTTCGTCATTCTTTTATGGTTTTTTGGTGCTTGGATATGACTACTGGGTTCTTTTTCTATGGGAGGTTTCTCGAATTAAACGGAATAATACGAAGATGTAAAGTTGAAAATTTTGGCACTACAAATTAGCCTAGACTTTATATGTTCTTGGCTTGCCAATTTCCACGGCCTGCACAATCCACTTTAGTAATATGAGAAACACGGGTCCATGTGCCGGTTGCAACCCCAATCGAATTTAGGGCACGATTCCGAAACAATCTTTTCGCTGCTCTTGGACATCGCAGCCCTGCATACTCATAGCTGTGTGGGAGAATTTATCATCATGAAATACACTCAGCATTTTTTCGCTTGTTTCCTCACGAACTTTCTTCCCAAATTGAGCTTATGTTGTGACATGGTGTTGCCGACCTTCTACGGGTGTGCGATCCCGTCGCGCAATTCGAACACCGGGCGGGCCATTGCAGCAGCACCACGTTACCATGCTGCGAAAAAACTTTATCGTACTGAGTAGTCTATGGATGCCACGCCTTGAGTATACCGCCCACTTTAACTGGGCACTTTACCTATAGGAAAGGGAGAAAAGTTAAAAATTACAGCCTGGAGATACCCAGAAAAATATTAGTTCTCAATATCTACATTAATTAAACACCCACGTCGAAAGACTCGAAAGACGTACGTTTGGGTCATGATGCGTAGGCTTAATTTGCACCCAAAGTTTTGGCCACAGTGTTCCGCGTGGGAATGTATTATCCAGAAACATTTCCCCTCTCTTTTCGAATATTTGTTTTCTTTAATTATGAAAAGGAAAGAAAAAATCAGACTAAAACACTGGTTGTGAATTTTGTTTTTACTCATAAACTTAATACTGTAAAGATTTCATTCATTTTGATGAATCCAAGTGATTTAGAAACTTGAAGCGAAGACCCCAGGGCCAGCAATCGAATAGATTCAGGTGTTCTGCATGCTCTCTGCGGGCGTGCAACCTGGTTGATTATCGGAGCAAACATTTCCCCCGCGGATTTATAACGGGTAACCTACTTTCGAACAGGTGGCGGATTGCTTAGATGGGCAGCATGACCAATTCTGGAACTTCACGTTTTCTTCGCTCGTACTTTTTTTTTTTTTTTTTTCTGTTTTTGGATAGTTGCTCGCATTGTGGCATGCAAATCTTCCTTAATGTGAGGCCTTCCCGGGTGCTGCGAAAACTCAAATATTTTACCAAGCTGGTACACCCTAAGCTTGGGTTAAGCCATTCAACTATCTCTTATTTACCAATAGTACTACCGGTACTGATCTTAGACTTTCTAAATATTTATTTTGCCTTCTTATCTTTTTGTGTTCACTTTTGTATACACTTGTAGGTTCACCCCCTTGCTTTTAAGAAAACTGTCTACCTCTGTGATATAATGCTTGTCAAGCCAGGGGTTTTAGTCCTCCAGATCTGATTAAACGTCACGTTTGCGAGAACGAAATTGGGTTTGAAATATTTTAAATCGATGAAAGACCTGAGAAAATCCTTTTCGTTGATATATTTTCTTCTATAATTCTGACTTAATGGTTCTTGGGGATTGAACGAGGGGTAGAGGAAATACCCAGAATCACCGCATTTTCACATACGTCTTCCAAGAACAGACTCACAGACTGACCTTGAGAAGTAGTAACCAAGTCTCTTGCCAAAGAAAGTACTACTCCGTTCGAAAACACAATTATGTTTTGAAGTTCTCATAACCAGCAAGCAATTGCACCCTCCTATTTGTGACATGCCCGCTGAATCCGCATTGAAGAAGCCCTTCGATATTGCTTCGGGCCCAATGGAGAACTCGGAGAAGAGGATGAATGCAAAAGAATATTTCAGTTCTAGGTCCTGGGTAGCTAAACAGTGTCATGGTCTGACCGTACAATAGATCCACTTTTGAATCAAATCACAGTAGACAAGAACTCGAGACATGCTCCACCAGGTTTATCTGTCTTAAGTCCAGTTCAGAAACAGTTTTCAATTAATGAAAGAATTTAGCACCCAAATTCCCACGCACGTACTTCGTGGTCGTATTTCGATAAACACAGAAACGACTGCACAAAGCGCTCTTTATAAATCAAAAGTCCCGGCTTGCCCGGCTTTTAAGCAGGACCAAGTATACATGATTAAATGGTGTCAAAATTGCTATTTCTGATATAATATACCTTATTGGAGTGCCTGCCCAGCTACAAAATTCCGAGATCTCCGCCCGGAAGTATTTCGGCCTGGGCTTAGATGACTTCGGACATAAGCAATCCGGCTCGTCCTTTACCGGGTAAGATCACTATATACATCATGGACGGCCTCGATCCAATGTTTCAGTAATTCGTTTTTCTTCTCAACAATCTAGTCTTTACCGATTTCCGAACAAAAATGTCTACATCTGTTATTGTTTCTGGTGCGACCGGCTTTATTGCCCAGCACATCATCAAGCTTCTTCTCTCTGAGGACTACGGGGTTGTGGGCACAGTCCGTTCGGCAGCTAAAGGTGACCATCTCAAGAAGTTATTCGCTTCGGATGCGTTTTGCTATGACGTTGTATCTGATTTAGTAGCGCCTGGAGCTTTTGACGAAACTTTGAAAAAAAACCCAGAAGTTACCGTGTTTTTGCACACCGCTTCGCCTGTTAACTTCAACATCACCGATATTGAGGCATAATTGCTCAGACCGGCCGTCGAGGGTACTAAGAATGTGTTTCAGGCCATTAAGGCACATGGTCCGCAAATCCGGAATGTTGTGGTTACATCTTCGTCAGTTTCGAATTTCGATGCCTCCAGATTGAAGGACCCAAGCTATACCGTGTCAGAAGATACCTGGAATCCCATAACTTGGGAGGAGTCTAAGGCAAACCCAGTTTTTGGATACTTTGGATCGAAGACATTCGCCGAAAAGGTCTCGTGGGAGATTTTCGAGAAAGAAAAGCCAGGCTATACTCTCAATTTCATAAACCCTGGTTACGTTTTTGGACCCCAGGCGTTTGACTCGGAAGTCAAGGATGAACTTAACCTTTCTTCAGAGGTTATTAACAGCTTGTTGAAGTTAAAGCCAGAATCTGAAATCCCCACGTATGATGGTACTTTTGTCGATGTGAGGGACGTGGCAAAAGCTCAATTGGCTGCATTTGAGAACGGGTTGTCCAAGGAGCGTCTTCTCTTGAGTACCGAACAGTTCAACTCGCAAATCTTGATTGATCTTTTGGCTGAGAATTTTGAGTCCTTAAAGGGACGCTTGCCTTTGGGTAAACCCGGCTCTGGTTTGGAGGCTGTTGCGTTGTATGACAACAAGAAGACCAAGGAGCTTTTAGGGTTTCGTTTCATCGACTTGAAGACATCTGTTGTTGACTCTGTCACACAAATCTTGAAGGCAAAGGAAAGGGCCAACTGAGTGTCTTGAAACACAAATTTTGAGTAAAGAATTTAATCGAGAAGAATACCTCCCCTGATTTCAATAAATGCAAATGCTTTTAAAAAAACTGGTAAATTGTGGTAGATCTGTTTGAAGAAATATGTATTTCATCGACTTGCCGTAGCACAGCACAAATCATGCTTATTTTTTATCAGTCCCACATTATATACACGAAGATACACATAGGTCGATACATACTCCTGTCTTCTATATGAATAGTATAATTTATACTGAAGGCGGGTTTGGACAATAAACATGTCCCTTAAGTATCATCCCAGGCGATCTGCTTCTTAGAACAGAACTTCGATAAACTTGAAGAAAACCATATGGGAAATAAATGTGGAAAAGGTTGAGAAAACACATATTTTATTTTCAAAATAAACTTACACTCTACTTTTGTAGTACTGGGGAAGTTCTAGGAGCTTTGAGGTTTAGCATAATGTTATGGACGAAGGGAAAAGCCATTAAATAGAGCAGGGTTGTGAGCTTTTCTTCGTCTTTTTCTCTGTATCATCCGTCTGGCAATTAAAATACCTTCTGTCTTAGATATAGGCTTGCGACGTTTTGGAGCTGAGTATCAGCCTCTAATTTAATTAATTTATGGGGCATTCTAAGCGTGCTAGCGACACCGTCAGTGACCCAAAGTCGAATAAATCCACAAGTGGTTCTGGCCATTGTGGTGTTCTGGCATAGAAAGCTGCGGATGTAAACTTATATAAACCTAGGCATTTACTCTGAGATAACGTTACCTGTAGTTATGATTACTACAGTACACAAGCCATATTAAGCACCAGAATACCTAGTTGTAAAACGAAGGCCTATTCCAGATTGAATTTAGACGTATCTCAATTCAAAGTTAGAGGATTATGGTACCGTTTCTTTAGAAAATGCTATCAGGATAGGAATATATCAGCATTACTGAATAATCTGTAAGGGCAAAAGAGAAGTCCCCACTTGGCACATCATACGCTCTCTGGTGCAATAGGCACATCACGTGACCGGAGAAGGCCCTCCAGGTAGCCGGTATACGCCATAGACACCTCACAACGGACACGTGTGGGAAAGTATTGAGGTATTTGGTCAATCATGTACATACAGTCAACTGAAACAAGTGCACCTCTAATTGTAGAAAGTACGCCTGCAATGTGCAAGAATATTCACAAATGGTGAGTCTTGTGACGGCATTACCCATGAAACCTAATAACAGGCCTGTACAGTGGTTGCGGCACGTGAACCTGTCCCTTTGATCTCCTAATATGATGTTCTAATACAAAGGTTTCGACATCACGATTGCAAAATTTCCGTCAGAGTCCTTCCACATAAAAGAATACATAATTTTCTTTACTGTGTTTAGAAACCACATTACTAAGCCGGAATGTACCTTCAAGGCTTAAGGGGACCATGATGGCGACCGCATCAAAACTGTATTTACGAAGAGCCGCAATAAAAGTTGTCCTAACCCAAAAATAGTACGATGAGAGCTCTATGCAAAACACATGAACACAGTGGCTCTAACAATAAAGTATTGTTTCCTGAACAAAAACATCCTTCCTCTTTCAGTTTACACCCTTTGAGACATGCCAACATTTATTTGGTAACTAGGTACAATTTGTCAGCAGGCCCTTGTGCAGGACCGGAACTGCATACTTGAGTATCACCTACCTATTTGGGACTCGAAGAAGAAGTGTGGCCCCTGAATACCACAATAGTACCAATACTCATGCAATCAACCATCATGAAAGTTCGCCACTAAAGTTTACCACCGAGATCCACACGGATGTTTCTCTTTTGGGTTATTTCCGCTTCTTCCCAACCACAATTTTACTGAACCCTCTCCGCACGGAGGTACACGGAGGTACACGGAGGTACAAGGAGTTATTTTCCAGATAGTATATTGAAGACGCGAGCCACACCATGAGTGAACCACATATAAATATGGGCAAAGTCTTTCTGCCTTGGTAGGATAATCTATTTTTCATCACCCAAGATTTTCTTTCAATTTCTCATCAACTAAAAAAAAATGTCTACCTCTGTCTTTGTTTCTGGAGCTACCGGCTTCATTGCCCAACATATCATCAAACTTCTCCTTTCTAAAGGTTACAGTGTTGTTGGATCAGTCCGCTCTGCAGCCAAGGGGGACCATGTCAAGAAATTGTTTAACTCTGACGCTTTCACCTACGAAATTGTTCCAGACTTGGAAGCCCCTGGGGCTTTTGATGAGGCCTTGAAGAACCACCCAGAGGTAACTGTCTTCTTACACACCGCCTCGCCCGTTAGCTTCAAAGTGTCTGATATTGAAGCCGATTTACTCATTCCTGCTGTGGAAGGAACCAAGAATGTGTTCAAAGCCATCAAGGTCCATGGTCCGCAAGTTAAAAATGTCGTTGTGACATCTTCGGTGGCCGCCAGCCTCGATGCATCCAGATTGAGCGATCCAAACTATACTATATCTGAGTCCACTTGGAACCCCATCACATGGGAAGAAGCCAAAGCAAACCCATTTTTGGGATACTTAGGCTCGAAAAGTTTTGCCGAGAAGGCTGTGTGGGAATTTCTCCAGCAAGAGAATCCTGGGTACAAGGTTAACGTTATTAACCCAGTCTACGTGTTCGGACCTCAGGCATTTGACTCTGAAGTCAAGGATGAACTTAACCTTTCGTCAGAAGTGATCAACAATTTATTGAAGTTGACTCCCGACTCAGATATTCCTAGCCACGATGGTACTTTCATCGATGTGCGGGACGTGGCCAAGGCTCATTTGGCAGCTTTCGAGAAAGAATTCACCAAAGAACGTCTTTTGTTGAGCAACGAGAAGTTCAACACTCAAACTTTGATTGAAGTCTTAGCGGAAAACTTTGAGTCTTTAAAGGAAAACTTGCCTTTGGGTAAGGGTGACTCCACCATTGCGGAAGGGGCAGTTTATGACAATACCAAAACTAGGGAACTTTTGGGATTCCCTTTTATCGATTTGAAGACTTCTGTCGTGGACTCTGTCGCTCAAATCTTGCAGGCCAAGGAAAGGGCCAACTAGATGTTTACTTGAAGACAAATTTCTATGTGCCACATATTAAGTAACATATTAAGTATATTTAATTGAGGTACTACTTCTTTGGATAACTAGAGTTCGTGTGGACTTCCAAAGTTTCAGTAAGAGATGCAATCCCAAAGACTCTTGTAGCAATATGATATCTGGTGTTGGGTATGGAGTTCGAAGGCCTCCATCAGCGCCGTCCATGCAACGAAGTGGGATAGTGCTTCTGTCTTGGTCACAATCATTCAGCAGTAAATTACTCTTTAGTGATAGTTTGCATTTCTCATTAAAGCAACCACCACACACATTACAAGTCTTTCATGGTAGTATTGCGGTAACCTTCTAGGTAATGGTTCTTCTAAGCTGACCCTCTAAGAATTTCCCCACCGATAAAACGTTAAGCTTTTTGCACTAGCTCACGCTCCTCTTTGTTAAACCACTAGGAGAACTATTTCTTTATAGATTTGTTCTTTTGTTTACACCATTATACTCTAATCTCGAGAAACATAATCTGCCATATGGCTTAGACGCTTGCCTTAGCCCGGCTTCCCTGATTTTAAGACTTTCAGCTTAGGATAAGAATAACAAGTTTTTTTCTTCTTCAGGTGATTCTCCACCAGAATGTTTGCATAATGAAGTATATCATACTAGCACAAGACGTGTGGTATGCTATTCAACTAAGACTTAAGTTACTTACACCAATAAGAACCACTCAACGGGGTGCCCATCCAATTATATCAAATCAGATAAAGCTTCAATATGGTTATTCGAAAGGCGAACTGTTATGCATCCCCGTCTCGCAACTTGTGAAATTTTATTCACTGGACTCTACGCTTGATTAAGTGCGAATTTCCTAAGTGGAACATCCACTTTGAAAGTTCTTTTCAATTGTCGTGTTGCCCTTCATAAACCACCAAATAAGTCTTAAGGTTGAAATGGTCCAGATATAAGGGTTGGACATTCCGACGTATATAGGGCAATAACAATTTGCTACTGTCTGTCTTCCAAAATGGAATGGAGGAGGTGTTCCTACATTCAACCCTTCCCAACAAACTGAACACTGGTTAGAAGCTTACGTCGTCTCGCTAAACGGGTAAGTTTGGGGAAATCCTTGAGTAGTTAGAAAAATGGTGATACTCCTTCAACTAAAACAAAAAAAAAGAATAATGATAAATGAGGGATTTTTTCTCTGTTGTTTTGGGTTTCTCGCTGGAAATTAATATGGTTTACTGTTTAAGCATCTATTTATGGCCATGTATTAGCGTCGCGCAAACGTTAAGAACCAGTCCCAAATGAGTTCTCACTAGGAATTAGGACATCTGTTCTCATCTTCGGGTGTGCGAATACCCACATCACCAAACACCTTGAACAACATGTCTCTTTTGTAAAAGAAACCAGGTTATATTTTATTCGAACAGGCGAGCTCAAATAGAGTATAAGTGTTTGGCTAAAATACAGTGGTAGCCAAACCCCCGCGATCCCCCTTTTCCTTCCGAACCGAGTTTCCGGAAATAGGAATATATATATCCCGGCATTTCCACATCTAATTATGGAAAGGCCATTCATATTTTAACTACCACTCTACAAAACAAGTTTCATCTATAATCTTCATTCAAGTCCTTACCGACAATCTTAAATGCTACGTGTTTCTTTCGTCTTCTTACAATTTGCATATTTGTAACTATTTCTGACACGACCCATTCAACAATGTGAGCCTGGAAAATTCGAGGGAAGGAAAAGGCCTTTTCTGATTGTGTCTTTTTTGACGTGTTGCACACTGGTTTCCAATTGGTTTATGAGCAGTTAGAATTTCCCCCCAATTCTCGGTCTATTAAAATTGCTCAAACCAATTTTTTATGCTTAAAGAAAACTCGCGCAAGTTTATGTGACTTCCCAAAACTTTGGTACACCATTTATCAATATAGATAAAAAAAAAGCATTAATAAAAACAAGTTCGAAAGCTTCGCCCTTTAAACTATCATTTAAAGTCTGTTGGCGAATAAAACTAGTCGAAAAATAATTATGTGAATTGTTCAATTTCATTCAGCCGGTTGCAAACCAAGTTTTACACGATAGAAAAATACGAACCTACACAGTAATTTTAGAAATTTCGAAAGCCATAACGCCATAAGAACCTTCTTTGCTTATTTCTTTAAGAGTTTTGGAATCGAATATGCTTTAAAATCAGGTTATAAAAAACCACTAACGAAAGAATGGACCACATTAAAAACTTTCTTTTATGAAGAAACACTCTAGCTCAGATCAAAGGTAAGAAACTCAGTACGAGTCAGTAACTGTCCTTTAAACATTTTTTGACCAGGAAATCTGTTCCACACCTCGGATAAAAACCAGAGTTTGCGAGCCTCAATTGGTAAATACTCATAAGCCAACACATCAAGTCTCTGAGATCATAATACTGCTACACTTGATTTACCTATCATATGAAAAACTTTATGTTTATTGTTAGGGCTAAGCGGGAGCTGTGAAGCTCTGAAAAACTTCCAAGTGGACATCCTGACAAGAAAACAAAGTGCTGGAATGTTGTTTTTTAAATATGTCAGATATGTGAGTATCTGGTAATTATAGCAAGCGTTAATAGAAGTACAGAGTCGGTGTATTGAGAAAAAACTGTAGTATAAATTTGAGTTGATGAAGTAGAATTCTTACAAAGTGAAACATCACGAAGCAAGCCAACGGTTCTTAAATGAAGAAAAACGTGAGTTAACCCCTGGATTTGTGCTAAAACCCTTTGGAAGATAAGCCCCTGTGATACCGGCCCTTCAGCGGTAATTTAAGTAGAGATAAGACCTCCAGAGAAGCACTTGTAATAAGCCCCTTTGTGATGATCAATCAGAGATAAAAGCTTCAGGGGTTTCTTACTCAAGCGGAAATCCCTTCGAGATAATCCTTTTATTGGGAGTCGCCTTCATTCTACGCTTGTTATACTTAACATAATACCCTAAAAAGAATCATTAAGCTCTAAAAGTTCTATTTCGGATCACTAAACTCAACTTCTCATGCACACCACTGACAAAATGGATGATATTCCGGAAGACAAGGGTTGAAATTTGTTCGTGGTCAACCCCCCAATTCACCCGAGAACTAGTAAAAAGGGTGTTTTAACCTGCGCATACACGTGAATCTGTTTACCTCCTTAACTATGGAGCTCAACTGGAGTGACGCTTTTGGGAAATCACGTGGTGAAAGTGGAAAAAGACATATATTCGGCACAAGAAGTTTTGCGCAAGAATACAATTGGTTATTGACTCCAGTGGCTCCCTTCATTATTTTTTTTTTTCATCATGCGGTAAACCACACCAAAACCTATTAGCCAGGTTTCCACTTCATAATTTCTAGATTCTGTGGTGGAATATCACGTATAGATGTTTTATTCAGGTACAGAAACCATTTTCATTCATTGTAGCACTTCTTGGGCGATTCAATGTCTTAAAGGAAACGTGTCTGACCTCAGAACAATTCATGTTTACATGGGTCTTTTTCTGCTTTCCTCTTGGACTAATTAATGTAAAAAGAGAGCTGATTCTGAAGGATGGACATCTCAAGTATCATTTGGAAAACTCTTAATTTCTGCGACGGGATTCCATTTTAACTTGGTAATTTTTCAAGTAGGATTCATTGATTTGAAATTTACCACACGGATTTAGTTTCGGCAAGTACATTTCACAATACTTGGAAATGCGGCGATAAGAATCCATGGGGTTCGGAATTGCCCTGTACGTGGTTGTAATGTGGTTGCGTCTCATGAACCCGCCTTATCCAGAATACAGGTTTCCACAGTTCAAAAAATTCTTGCTTACATCAAACATTTCTGAATTGGTACACCGAGTTCCATGTTTGGAGACAGACTGATACTTACATTTCTAAATTATCAATAATCCAGACATCCATAAAGACACAAGCTTAGATCTCCTACTGTAGTCATAGCAATATTTATCTGTATAGTCAGGGCAGGCTTCACTGTAGTAGACTACGTATCGTATGTCCTGGGTAAACTGTTTAAAGTAAGATATCCGGTACGTTAACAGGAATAAGTGCGAAAATGTCTGAGGAGGGCTTTTGAAAACAGCAATAGTAATGGACTTCGTATGCACCAACAATGAGGCCACATAAAAAGGCTCAGTTCGTGGTACATGCACCACGAAGACTTATTCAACACATGAAATGGCCAAACAATTTTTGCTAGAATCTTTCTGAATATTCAATCTTGTCATTGATTTGTTTTCCGTTCTTATAAAATCAGACTCAAAAACCCAAAGTACACTTTACGAGACTCGCCAACTAAAAGGGCGCACGAGGATGGGGAGCATGATGTACTTGAACTTTCTGAAAATCTCAACAACATTCCTTCCCCAAAAAGAGTATGAGAAATTCATGCCAAGCATATGGAGATTTTGCCACCAGAAATAAAAGTAAAAATAAAAATAAAAATAGAAAATTTGTTGCAAAATACCCCTTTCAACGCTAAGCCATTTACGGCTACTAACAGGCAGTTACCCATTGAGTTCGTAAATTCGTCCAATTTGTCAGCAACACACTAACAGCAGGACCGCATAATTGCGTAATACTGTTGACGTTTCCGGGGCTCGGAGCAGAATTGTGGCCCTGAATGTTCCACTACATCTAAAATTGTAAGTCATGGAAGCTCCACACGGGAATTCTCTACCGCCACACGGAAGCTTCCGTTTCTGGCATTTCCCGTTAGTCGCGAGATAACTACATCTTTATCGAAAACACTCTTGCGGAAAACATTCCCTACGAATGAAGGAGATATTATTGCAGCGCTTACAAATTAAAGAAATGATCGAAATCAGGAATCAAGGGAACCAAGAATAGAATATATATAAATATGACTGTTTTTCCCCGACTCTACTGACTTTTTTTTTTTCTATATTCTTCACCTGATCGAATTTCCACTTACAATCTCAACTCTATCTTAAAAATAGAAAACGCAAAAATGTCTACCTCTGTCTTTATTTCTGGAGCCACTGGCTTCATTGCCCAACATATCATCAAACTTCTTCTCTCTAAGGGGTATAAAGTTGTTGGATCGGTCCGTTCTGCAGCCAAGGGTGACCACATCAAGGCATTGTTTAAATCTGACGATTTTACCTATGAAATCGTTCCTGTTTTGGAGGCACCAGGAGCTTTTGATGAAGCCTTGAAAAGACACCCAGAAGTCACTGTTTTCTTACACACGGCTTCGCCTGCCCGTCTCGATGTGTCCGACGTGGAGACAGAATTGCTTATTCCGGCAGTGGAAGGAACCAAGAATGTTCTCAAGGCCATCAAGGCCCATGGCCCACAAGTCAAGAATGTCGTTGTGACCTCCTCAGTGGCAGCCATTGTCGAGGCTTCTAGATTGAATGATCCAACTTACATGGTGTCCGAGGCCACTTGGAACACCATTACTTGGGAAGAGTCCAAATCTAACCCCTTTTTTGGATACTTCGGCTCGAAGACCTTTGCTGAGAAGGCTGTCTGGGAGTTTGTAGATAAAGAGAACCCTGGTTATACAGTCAACATCACCAACCCGGCCACCGTTTTGGGTCCGCAAGCGTTTGATTCTGAAGTCAAGGATGAACTTAACGCTTCATCCGAACTCATCAACGGTTTGTTGAAGTTGACTCCCGAATCGGACATTCCTGCGTTCGCTGGTACTTTCATCGATGTGCGGGACGTGGCCAAGGCTCATTTGGCCGCTTTCGAGAAAGGCTTCACCAAAGAACGTCTTTTGTTGAGCAATGACCCGTTCACCACTCAAGGTTTGGTTACTATCTTAGCCGAGAACTTTGAGTCCTTGAAGAAAACTTTGCCTTTGGTTAAGGATGACTCCGCCCCTATTGGAAGTGCCGTTTACGACAACACGAAGACCAGGGACCTTTTGGGATTTTCTTTTATCGATTTGAAGACCACTGTTGTTGATGCTGTTTCTCAGATCTTGCAGGTCAAGACACGGGATAACTAGATATTTACTGGAAGAAAGATTTTTATGTACCACATATTAAAAGAATTTGATCCCAATACGTCAGGAATTTTGTAGGTACCACAGTATATATGGACGTGAAATGTTTCAGCAGAAGATAAAATCCCAAAGATAGAAATGATTTATCTGTCGCTAAGTTACCTAAACAATGAGTAGGGAATCCAAAATCAATACAACTTAGAATTCTTGAGGCTTGATAAAACGCTTTTGTATAGCACTTTCACTTAAAAGTTTATGTTTTTGTATGTCTTTAATGGGATTTTAAAGAGTGACTAAAATTCCCTGACTAAGTCTACAAGCCTAACTCTCGGATCACCTACTGATATATGCAAACTCTTATACTTAGCTTCGCTCCTAAAGTTCTTGTAACAATGTTTCGATAAGGTCAGAGTACATCCATCCTTTGTGAAAGTCAGTGTCAAAGTTAAAATGCTCATGGTTTTAATAATTTCTCCCTTATAACTCAAACAACCCTCACCAAGTTGTGAAATACGTAATTAAGTGGAGAGGATTACCCTTTTTGCCGGCAAGCTTTTATGAACATGGAGGGTTAAAACTCAGAATGCAAAGCCTAGGTTATTCAAAACTCTCTGTATTATTCTTATTCCTTTCCGGTTTCACTACTCCATAGTAACGAGCATGACTGTTGCCTGCAACATCGTACTTGGGCAAGACAACTTGAGATCACATGACTCGAACAATTTTTCAATGTCTCAATTTGAAGGACGCTTGATGTACAAAATGACGTGTGGAGTGAGTGACATCATCCGGGAAAGGTCCAATGGGTTGGTTTTGGCAACCCAAACTGTTGAGTGAATCGAATTCTGATATACATGTCTTTGAATTTTATCAAAACCTTTACTAATATTCCAAATGGAGGATTCTAGGGGGTTTATAGAAATCAAATTTGGAAGACGTACATGTATTACGGGGAGGACAAAGTACAAGGCTTTAATATTTACGTGCGTGATCAACAGTCACAAGTGCACGGTGACGACATAGCGAACATTAACCTCGTCAAATTTTGAGACATGAAACTTGCAATTCTTTTCTGCCTTCAAGACGCCATTACAAAAACGTGCCCTTTGTTTTTATATACTTGAATACTTGGGCCCTGTTTGGGGCTTCGATTTCCTCGACTCTTCTGTGTCGAGCTACTGTGTTGTTAGCAGCAAACGTGGCCAACAAAGAAATACTAAAAGACCACTTTGAAGCCAGCCTGGTACAATATTCTCATTATGGCACGAATATGATCAGCTTCATCATATGTTAGTTAACAAATTATTGAGTTCATACCAAAAGGGCGAATTGTATGGTCGCCCAGGAGCAAACTGCGATTGAGAAATTCCACACCCTCGGATATACAGTAGACGTGGTTTAAACCAAGCTAGACTATATAGCTGGCCAAAAGAGAAAGATGATCTCTTGCTGAAGTAATTTGTTTTTCAAAAATCTCCCTGGTATGATGTGGAACTGAATAAGAAGCTTCAAACACATCTTCCCAAACATCTTCCCAAACTTGCAAAGTTCGAGTGAGGCGAGGAACCGAAACTTTGTATGCGTTGATTTGAGGATCGGGAAAACCACTTGAGTTATAGAAACCGAAAAGGCTTAAATTAAGGTTTATCAAATTGCGCATCAAGATCTGTTCCTTGGGACCCATACTGTAAATGTTATAGATTTTGACAGAATCATTCATTGTTTTGAACATTTTATTGGCAAAAACGTACTCGTGGCTGGGATTCTGAGCCTGGGTCCCCCTATTAACCCAGTAGTTATAATGTGAAAGTTGCAAACCAAGAAATTCAGATTCCTGTTCAAACTGGGCTTTTTTAAACCCACCATCCTTTACAAAAGACTGGAGATGCTTTATCAACTGGCACAAAATATCCTTATCGCGGATGTTCCCCATGGAATCTTCGCTGTGCGGATTCTCCACGATTGGTTTGGAAAATTTCTTGTCGGGGACAACTTCCTGGCCTAGGAGATCGTGAGTTTTATCACCTTGGGAGACACTTTCACTTGAGTTATCCAGAAGAATTACCAAAAGTAATGTATTATGACTTGCTGCCCTCAACTCTTCGGATAATGCGACACAAGTAGAAAGCGAGATTGCGTAGATATATATTGAAAGTGAATTCATTCTGAAAGGCCAATCTTGTTATGTTTCTGTTCTCCAAAAACTCAAAAGAGGCCTCCGCTTAATCTTATTTTATAATGACCACCTGAAATTTCTGAATTGTAAACACAAAACAGCTTGAAACCGTTTTCCTTGTGTTTGAGTATACTTTTGCGAATTGGAATTCCGCTCAATCCGGCTTGAAAATGTAAAGAGAGTGAAAATTCTTAGTTTAGCCAGCAATTTGCTTATTGACGTTAGCGTCGTGGGTATTGACATTAGTATAAAAACAAGCAGAGATTTCCTGGGGGG
>JAJMHT010000123.1:0-59619 GCA_030583145.1 Metschnikowia vanudenii
AAGTGGGACCTCCAAATGTGGGAGTTCAGGATAAATTTATGCTTAATATGGCACATGCCAACATGGCACCTCTCCCGAATATGAACTCTTCTGTTTCTGCTTGGTACTTGCAGCCTCCAGAAAGGTATATTCAATACCCCTTGATTCTTTCACCAAAACGGGGAATTTACACGGCGGTATTACGTTAATTTCACTGGTGGATGGATACGGCACTTCTCCGTCAACGATCAGGCAAATATTGGTATTCAGGCTCGAAAGACAATAAGAATCAATCTGCAAAATCAATGGATGATGAGCTAACCAGACTAATTCAATATTACAAGATTGAGTTTGAAGAAATTTCTTTGCCCCTGAAGATACGTCTCGTGAAATTGGCAAAGTTCCGTCAATGACCAAGGATCGATGACTAATAGAAGCAAACGAGTTGCCTGTAAATCCACGAGAGTGCTTCAAATTAAGTTCCGAGTGTTTAATTCTTGACAAATTCTACTACAGTAATATTTTGTATTCCGTAGAAATGCACATGGCATCGTAAAATTGCCCAAAATTGCATGGTGTGTTTCAAGGCAGTGGAAGCAGAGTCCTAGTGTTTGCTATCACTTCTACTGTCATTGGTTAATCCCACTTTAGTCAAGTCAACAACCCTTTAGAAAAGAATTAGAAAAGATGGAATCATAGTTCAGATATCCAAAGTATCCGCTCCAATATACAAGCTCTGGCATACTTTCCCTAGTTAGCACACTATATTTAAAAAAAGTTATCACTCTCCGCTTCCGAGCAGCACCCTTCCAAACAGGATTACTATATCGAGACACAGAAAAAACAATACTTTGCCACTATATTTGGTGAAAAGCCATTTGATAATTTACTTCTTAGCCCCCAAGAATCCCATAACTCATTCAGAAAGAAAAAGTTTTTGTTATTATGTCCGGTTGAAGTACATGGGGTAGGCGTCCGGATAAGAGAGGGGAAGCCACGTTAAGTGGAGCATGCACCTTATCGAGCACGCGTTGTGACTTCCAAAGTGTGGTTTCGTCTAATGTTGCACAGAATTTACAGAAACGAGAAATTGTAAGTAATGGTTTAGAGAGAGACAACTAGAGCCTGTTAGCCAAATGAAGATATATTCTTATAGGTACGATACTCATGAATTCTGAAAATATGGCGATCCCTTTTCAAAAGTGGACCCTGTTCCAACTAGCCCCAATGTTTCCCTTGTACAGGAACTATTATGGAGGATCGTCTCTAAGTAAGATCAAGGGGATATTAAATATCTGGATATTCAAGTGATTATTCTCTCAATTTTATCTCTCCCGGCCTTTAATAACTAAACAAACAAAGCTGAAAAATTGAAAAATCACAGAACCAATGAAAAAATTTATAGAAAATACAGTGGTTTTGCCTTGCCCATGATGTAAACCCACCGTGGCCCTCCGACCCGAACTCGCGGCGTGGCACCACGGTGTACGGGTGCGCGCACCTCCGGCAACCTCGTTGATTGAACACCTAAGCACGTCGAAAAAACACTCCACCTCCACCCGATTTGCTTGAAAGACCCCGACCCATCTTCGGTTGCCGCCCGTTTTTACTAGACTTTTCCCTCAATTTCGAAAGGAAAAGATAAGAAAAACATCCAAACCGCCACCATGAAGATGCTATCCAAGTTTGAGTCCAAATCGTCGCGCGCAAAAGGCGTGGCGTTCCACCCCAAACGGCCCTGGGTGCTTGTTGCATTACACTCGTCAACCATTCAGCTCTGGGACTACCGTATGGGCACATTGATCCAGCGTTTCGAGGACCATGAGGGCCCGGTTCGGTGTGTGAGTTTTCACCCTACACAACCGCTTTTTGTGTCTGGTTCTGACGACTACACCATCAAAGTGTGGTCGCTCAACACCCGGAAATGTATTTTCACTTTGAACGGTCACTTGGACTATTTGCGCGCGGTTTCGTTCCATCACGAGTTGCCTTGGGTGTTATCGTGCTCGGACGATCAAACCATCCGGATCTGGAACTGGCAAAATCGTCAGGAAATCGCTTGTTTGACCGGCCACAACCACTATGTGATGCTGGCCCAATTCCACGCAACGGAAGACCTTGTTGTGTCTGCTTCCTTGGATCAAACATTGCGTGTTTGGGATGTCGCTGGCTTGCGTAAGAAGCACTCGGCGCCTACCTCGTCCTCACGTGACTTGGAGGACAAACTTAGAAAATATAACCAACCAGAGAAGTTTTTTGAACAGGACGTGATGGTAAAGTTTGTCTTGGAAGGCCACGATAAGGGCGTCAACTGGGCCACGTTCCATCCTAACAGACCCCTCATTGTTTCTGGTGGTGACGACCGCTTGGTCAAGATGTGGCGCTACACCGATACCAAGGCATGGGAAGTCGATAGTTGTCGTGGCCATACCGGTAATGTTCTCAGTGTTGCTTTCCACCCAGTAGAGGATTTGATGGTGTCTGTATCTGACGACAAAACCATGCGCGTGTGGGACACGAACAAGCGTGTTGCTGTGAAACAGTTCCGCCGTGACAATGACCGCTTCTGGATGATTGCACCTCATCCCAGCATGAACTTGTTTGCCGCGTGTCACGACTCAGGTGTTATGGTGTTCAAGTTTGAGCGTGAACGTCCCGCATACAGCATGTTCCAGAACAAGATGTATTTTGTCAACCTCGAGAAAGAGGTCCAGGTCTACGACTTTGCGACTGAAGAGACCCAGAAAGCGCTTATCACGTTGAAGAAGGTTGAAAATTTCTGGTCTTTTATGCGTACTATCTCTTATAATCCTTCGGACAACACTTTGTTGGCTACTTATGGCGACGGCGAGCAAGGTAAGTACGCGTTGATGCCATTGCCTAAAACCGCCTCCGGCGCCATTGAGGCCCAAGAATTCTACAGGGGTGAGTGTAACTTTGCCGCTTTCATATCCCGCAACCGGTTTGTCACTTTCGTGAAGGCCACCAACTCCTTGTATGTCAAGGACACCTCCAATAATGTCACCAAGACGATCCAGTTGGACTCGTCTGTCGTGGATGTTGCTCCTGGAAACGGAGGTCGTGTATTGTTGATCAAGAAGGGCGGTGTGGTGCACTATGACGTTCAGCAGAGAAAGGAGTTGTCTGAAGTGAGCGCCCCCGGTACCAAGTATGTATCTTGGTCGCCCGATGGCAAATACTTAGCCCTCTTGGCCAAGCACTCCATTGTTATTGTTACTAAGGACTTGGATTTGGTGGTTAGCATGCACGAAACCATCCGTATCAAGAGTGCGGCATGGGACGATTCTGGTGTATTGTTGTACTCCACTTTGAACCACATCAAGTACACTTTGTTGAACGGAGACAATGGTATCATCAAGACATTGGAGAACACAATCTACATCACCAAGGTCACCGGTGCCAAGGTATACTGCTTAACCCGGGCTGGTAAAGTGGAGGTTGTGACCATAGACCCTGCCGAATACAGATTCAAGAGGGCCTTGATCAACAAGAACTTCAAGGAGGTCTTGCGCATTATTCAAACCTCCAACTTGGTCGGCCAGAGCATTATTTCTTACTTACAGCAGAAGGGCTACCCTGAGGTTGCTTTGCAATTCGTCGAGGATCCAGAGTCCAGATTCGACTTGGCCTTGCAATGTGGCGACTTGGCTATCGCTGAAACAGAGGCAAACAAGTTGAAGAGTGACGCTAAGTGGGAGAGATTAGGCAAAGAAGCTCTTCTTCAAGGAAACGTGGAAGTTGTCGAGAGAGTTTACCAACAATTAGAAGAGTTCGACAAATTGTCTTTCCTTTATTTGTATAAGGGTGATCAAGATAGATTGAACAAGATGACATTGATTGCCAACGCTCGTTCCAATGTATCATCGCTCGTGCAAAACACCTTATACACAAACGACGTGGCTTCACGTATTGATGCATATTTGAAAGTTGGTATGTTCCCATTGGCTTACACATTGGCTGCTTCCAACGGCATGAACGAAAGGGCCAACGAAATCTTAGAAGCGGCTGGAATCACTGCAAGCGATGTTCAATTACCAGAAATCGATGCTCCTGTTCAATTGCCAACCCCTCAGGCTGAGATTGCCAAGAATTGGCCTCTTGCTGAAGGTCAATTGTCTTTCTTCGAAACTGCCTTGACAACGGGTAATCTTGAGAACTTGACCATTGAAGATGTACCAGAGAAGGTAAGCGAGGATGCTGCCGCAAACGCATTTGATCTCAGTGAAAACGTTCTGGAAGATGATATCGAGGAAGATGAAGGTGGATGGGATATGGAGGACGAGGATCTCGATATTCCAGATGAGCTTGAAGACTTGGAAGACGCCCAAGAAGACACTCCTCTTGCTGCTAAGATTGAAGACGCTCCTAATGTCGAAATGTCGGCCTGGCTCCGTAATAACAAAACTGCAGCCGGTTATGTTGCGGCAGGTGCATTTGAACAGGCTGCCACAACATTAAACAAGCAACTCGGCGTTGTGAACTTTGGCCCATTGAGAAAGAGATTCTTAGAGGTGTACAGTAGCAACAAGTTGTACTTACCAGGTGTGGCCGATTTGCCTGCTATGAAGGACTACATCAGAGAGCGTAACGACGAGGATGATCCAAACAAATTCAGACCTTTCATTCCTGGTTACGATTCTTTGGATGAAAAGTTGGCTACTGCATTTAAGTTTTTCAAGTTGAACAACTTGGCGGAGGCAATCAACGTGTTTAGAGACATCATCTACACTATTGCTGTGTTGACGGTTGAACTCAAATCGCAAGAGGAAAAATGCAATGACATCTTAATTTTGTGCAGAGAGTACATTATGGGATTGTCGATTGAGTTGGAGCGTCGTGCTCTTGATCCTACTGACGTTAAGCGCAACCTTGAGTTAGCAGCATACTTCACCAGAGCCAAGCTTCAGAACGCTCACCGTGTAAATGCATTGCAAGTTGCAATGCTGCAATCTTTCAAGAACAAGAACTATGCTAGTGCGTCTTACTTTGCAGGTGAGCTCTTGTCGATTATTTCCACAGGAGCTAAGGCAGAACAGGCACAGAAGATCAAGGCTAGAGCCGAAACTATTTCAACTGAAGCTCATGAGATTGATTTTGATCCACACGCGGAGTTTGATATTTGCTGTGCATCTTTCACTCCAATCTACAAAGGAAGCGTTGTTGTGACTGAAGCTTTGGTGGGCGCTAAGTATAAGGCTCAGTACAATGGCAAAGTGTGCAGCATCACGAATGTGACCAGTATAGGCGCACCTGCCTCGGGTTTGCGCATCAAAGCGTGAATCAACATCGGCGAAGACCCCATAACGGGAGATCCACCAGAAAAGCGGTGGAGGACCAAAAAAGAAAAGATTTTTATATGAAGAACGTACTTAAATTAGTAATACAAGAAATATTTTAAGAATCAAAGAAGCAGTGAAATAGTCACATCACTAGTTAGATATATATTAAGGTCTGTTAAGAAGTGAGTCGTGGCCAATGAGGGAAAAGCTTTGAGTTAGTCTAGTATGTGCCATATTAAAGCAGTCAAGGTATCTTTACAAGAGGAGGTGGTGGGCGCTATGTAGGGCCGGACTAGGATATGCTCCAATATAGTAACTCTAATCTCCAAAGACCTGGACGAGTGTTGGGAAGCGAAATTATCAATAGAGGAATATTAATAGGAAAGTTAATGTTAATGAATACAAATATGGCTATTTACCCAAGTTTCGCAAAGGGTTTTATCTGATGAATCGTGTGCTTAAACTTGTCTTATGAATTAGTTCATGTTAGCTTTGGACAAGAGGACCAATAAACACGTGAGACGAAAAAACAAAAAACAAAAAGCAAAAAGCAAAAAGCAAAAAGCAAAAAACAAAAGACAAAAGACAAAAGACAAAAAAAAAACAAAACAAAAATCAATAAATAGCCCAGCTCCGGTTAAAGAATGCAAAAAAAAAACTTGACTATGTTTTTCAGTTTAAAGCACTGTGCCCCGAATATATACACAACAAATAATTAAAAACAGTCACGCGACTGGAGGTCAGACACGCGAAATCAATTTAAAACAGCAAACTTTGGCCACTTATTCTTTCCACGTTTTTCAATAGGCTATCTTGGGGGCCATTTTCTTCAGTAAAAGAGACTCGACTATGTTTGAGGCTGGGATATACGAATAATTTAATTTTTTAAAAAAACAGTATTAACCAGTATGAAAAAGTACTTCCCATTGGCGAAAAGCTCTCAGCCAATCTTAACAGCAGCCGAAATTGGCTGAAAAAGATCTTCACACAGGCATAGACACATCACATAACTACCACGTCTTTTTCAATAGAGCACAATGTTCCTTCTACATACGAAGTTTTACTCGGATAGAGTCACCAAAGAAGTATTGAGGCCAAATCTCAATTGTGGGGCCCACCCACTACTCCAAATCATTATAGCGGGGATATACTGTATCGAGACGCGCGAAAAATTCAGAGGACTCTAGTGCGCGTACCTTGAGCCCAGGCTTCCTCATCAAAAAGAGTGAAGAAAAGTTCCCGAAAGTTCCCGAGTTGTACCCCTATAAACCGACTTCATCATTCAACAGAAAAATTGAGGAGTCGCCATGTCAAAAGAACAAGCGTTGGCTTTGAAGGACCAAGGAAATGCATTTCTCAAGGAGAAGAAGTACCAAGAGGCTATCGATGCCTACACGAAAGCGATAGAACTCGATGGCTCGAATCCGATATTTTACTCCAACAGGGCTCAGGTGCACATCAAGATGGAAAGCTACGGGCTGGCCATCGCGGACTGCGATGCTGCTTTGGGCGTAGACCCCAACTTTGTGAAGGCCTACTATAGAAAAGGTGTGTCGTTGATGGCGTTGTTAAACTATAAAGAGGCACAGAACAACTTCAAGCTTATCTTGAAAAAGGTGCCTAACGATAAGGCCACCGCCGAGAACCTCAAGCAGTGTGGGAACTACTTGAAAAAAGAAGCGTTTGAGCGTGCCATTGCTGGCGACTCCAAGACTTCCATCATCTACAGTTTAGATTATGAGGGAATGTTGGTCGACAAATCGTGGAGTGGCCCTGAATTGCATATTACGCAGACCAAATCAGCTACTGGAGAAGTCATCGTAGACATTGGTGGTTTGGACCAAGGTTACCTCCGCTACATGATCCAGCTTTTCAAAGATGGAGGTAAGCTTCCCAAGCAGCATGTGTTTGCCATTGTTGCAAAAGTACACGAAATTTGTCGTGCAGAACAGGCATTGGTTGAGATTTCGCTACCGCACAGTAAACTCTCAAAGGCCGAGAACCCTGATGAGATTTTATTACAAGGCGGCAAAAAGGTTACTGTCGTGGGTGACACACACGGTCAATTCTATGACGTCTTGAACCTCTTCCAAAAGTTTGGCCACGTGTCGGAGGATCATATTTACTTATTTAATGGCGACTTCGTCGACCGTGGCTCGTGGTCATGCGAGGTTGCACTTTACCTTTACGTTCTCAAGATCCTTTACCCTAAATCGTGCTTCATAAATAGAGGAAACCACGAGACTAACGATATGAACAAGACCTACGGGTTCACGGATGAATGCGAGGCCAAATACTCCAAGAAGGTTTTTGAGGCATTTGCCGAATCTTTTGGTGCTCTTCCACTTGCCACGTTGATCAACAGGCTGTATTTGGTGATGCACGGTGGTTTGTTCTCCAACGACAAAGTGAAATTGAATGATATCAAGGCTATCAATAGGTTCCCTAGCTCGGGATCCTCGCAGCCTTCACGCGAAGGTCTCGCCATGGAGTTGCTTTGGACAGACCCACAGCCTGAAAATGGCCGTTCTCCATCAAAGAGAGGGTTGGGAATCCAGTTCGGACCTGATATCACCGAGCGTTTCTGTTTGAGTAATAAGATTCGCAAGGTTTTGCGTTCTCATGAGGTCCGTATGGAAGGTGTTGAGGTTGAGCACAACGGGCGTCTTATCACAGTGTTTAGTGCCCCTAACTATTGTGACTCCACGGGCAACTTGGGTGGCGTGGTGCATATCACAGAAAACCAGGATTATGATGCTGCTTCCGATAATGGCGAAGGCTACAGATTGGCAGATGATCCAAACTGTCCATGGTTATTGACCACACAGACGTTCGCGGCCGTGCCACACCCAGACCTCAAACCCATGGCATATTCCAAGAGTGGGTTTGGATTCTAGACGCTAGTGCCTCCCCCAAACCATATTGTATTAATATCGCGAGACAAGGACCTTTCCCTTAATGATGGTCATATCATGAACTTCATCACATTTTTAAATAGACCTATGGAAGGGTATAAAGAATCGGACGTCTAATTTGTTTCAACCTCAATGTTTGAATCTTCCCAATATGATCGAAGGAGGCTTCACCGTGCCTTTTGAAGGTGCAAAACTATGTAGTATAATATTTTTGAAACTGAGATTCGATTTTTCAGTAGAGAATATCAACTGATACTTTCGCAGAAGGAATAAGAAGGAATTTTGTCTCATTATTAAGGTGGTTTTATATGTGGTATGTTTGCATCATACGGTCTAATCTCGAACGTATTTTGTTTCTGTTTCGTATCTTTATGATGTTCAATGATCATTTCCTCTACTAAGACTATCATTTTGATTATGAAAGAGTCAAACAGCAAAGAAATCTTCTGTAAGACCTATGCGAAAGCAACTGAAATCTTTCAAACTCGGAAAGAAAGCCAAATCCCAACTTTCGAATTTGGTCCCACTATGGGCATGCGTGTTCCGTTATTGTGGAGCTATGACGTAACGAAATTCCAAAGACAAACTTTACCATAATCCCAATATGAATGTGTCATATTTGCTTTATTGAAAGCCTCAGGAGACTTTGGCAAACTGTGGTGTAAATATTGCGTACTGCTTATTACTGTATGTCCTTGTAGAGAAATTAGCCATGTTTTTCTCCGAATTGCCGGTGTGAAACAAATCTTGAATGCCACTAGAATAACAGTAAAAGAGTTTCTGGTTATTCAGGCATATATGATAGAACCACACCCCTATAAGTATATCACGTTCAACAATTATTTCAAGGCGTATAGAATATAGTTGGTAGGCTGGCTAATTTGCCATGTGGGAATTTGCGTGGGATCCCCTAAAGATAGAAGTTTGGCCAGCTCCTTGATGTCTTGGAGAGCTTGTTTAGTGATTTTGATAGGAACAGGTGGTACAGTTTCGAGAAACTAAAATTGATGGTTCCATGGCTCTGGTAAAATAAGACTTGAATATGAGATGGTCACTTTAAAATGATTCTTCGTTTTGAACACCACACTTCCAACACTCAGATGTACATACAGAAATCTATTGTTCTTCACTAAGAAATTAAAAATCAAGAAGCTAAAACAGGGAACGGGAAACAAAAAGAAAATAAAGAAAACAAAAAAAAAAAACAAACAAAAAAACAAACAAAAAAAAAAAAGATAGAGCCTCGTCTTTTTGTATCAATGAAACTTCTCTCTTTGCTCCCACAGACCAATCTGCCAAATAGGGTGTGTCCGGAACCAGGTGCGCAACTTGGCTCCACGCAACTTATTTAATTCCACGCATCTCACAGCGCAACACAGCGCAAATCACCAACATAACCAACATAATCAACAAAAGTGCCAGACTTTGTCCATTAATGAAACCCACGGCCCCAACCTCGCAGCACGAAGACGACGATGCCCCTGATGAATGGGACCAGCGTATTCTCAAAACTGGGTGTTATGAGGAAAACTTGGCCCTCCAGTTGTGCCACGCAGACGAGGGTGATTGGCGAAAATGCCTTGGGCAAATGGAGGCGTTTCGCAAGTGCTGGGACGCGAATAGGAACAACGAACGCACGCACACAGTCAATGAGAAACATGCATAGCTGTGGGCTGAGGCGTGACAAGGCACCGTAATGGCTCAATATTTAAATGTATAAAAATACCGAGAAGCTAACAGAAGTGAATAGAAATTAAACGAAATGATATGTTGAAATGTTGGTGATATGTAGAGTTTTGTAGTGTCTAGAATGGGCTTGGTGGAATGTGCACATGTGCGAACATCTTTTGACTAAATGGCTGTACCCTCACAGGAAAATTTTTTGGTAGCTTTTTCGATGGAACGCCAACGTCTCGCCTTGTGTAGTAGTCAAGTGTAAGAATGCGAAAGGATATTTTGGCTTCGGATGTATTCATAGCGTGTGTCATCACATGTAGACAAACGAGTCCTGATGTTTGGTGGAGTATTGGGGCGAGTGTGCGATCGACCCAGGTACGGACCTTCCCGCTTCGACGTAGTTTTTTATGGTGTTGTAAAACAGGGAGAGCCAGGATAAGAAAAACAAATAAAAACAACAAAAAAAAAAATGTTGTTTTCATTCAGCAAGAGGGGGAGTTTCCGACGATAATATAGAAGATATATCCTTCTATTGCATGCTCATCATTTTGAATACCCACAGAAATAGTGCTCACCTGAGAGGCTGTAAAGCATAACCAAGGGACCCAAAAAGTACCACTATAGTGCAGAAAAATGCCAGAAATTACCAAAGTAAACGGGGCCATCCTCACTTGAAATGTTGTTCTTGTTTCGAGTTCGTCCCTTAATTGGCCCGTTAACTCAATTAGGAATATACACTAAAGCTCTTGAAGAGCAATAGATCACGAGGTACCCTTGTCAATCAATAATCCACCTGAACCCAACTGCTGATAAAAAATGATCGACAAGTGGTCGAACGGATTCTCTGGTAGTATTGAGCAGCTTCTCAGCTCAGGTTGAGGTGTATTCTGCTTGATATAATGTCACGGCCTTTAAAATGCGTTATAGACAGCTCTACATTAATCTTTGATATATTTGTCACGTCCTTGGTGAAAGTTTGAACTTCTTTTATTCCGAAGATTTTCGTCTTGATCCAATTCTGAACAGGGCCAATACACAAGAAAAAACACGCGTCGGTCAAAAACAGACCAAATGCTTGAGTCTTGGAAAGCCCCTGTCCTTCTAGGGCTGCTTGTGTTGCATGACGGTCAACCACGTTTTGCACCCAAAGTAAAACAGCACCCAAAGTAAAACAGCACCATGGAATTGTGCTCTACCTCAAAAAAATTTCAGTCACAAAAATCTGAAACAGTAGGTGCAGCCATGTATCGTTATATAGACGATCTTGTAGTTTGCACCAATTATTTTTTCAATTTGAACACCACCTTTCTCCCCGTCCATTCTAAGACCGCGCACGTGACTCGTCATGACGCAGTGAGCACATTGTTTTGATTTCATGATTAATCCATCGTCTGCCCCCATTATGGCACAGATTCCCTCCGAAATCGAGAATCTGATCCTGATTGATGACGGTTCAGAGCTTGATACTTCCCAGGAAGATGTCTCTTATGCAGACCAGTGGCCCAATACGAAAAATCTGCTGGATTTTGATGTTTCAAGGCTAAAGGCCCAGAACACTGATCGCCTACAGAGACGTTGGAACGAAATCATTGCCAAATACTCCAGTATTGACGACGATAAAGAAAGTGACGAAATAGACCTCCATACAGGTAGAATTACCATCGACAACGGCCATTTGCGCTCGTTTGCAGATGACGGAGGTGCAAATGGGTCTCGGGTAGTTTCTAGTGTTTGGGCCATAGACGATAAGTTCGAGAAGGAAACAAGAAAACAAAAGCGCGTGGAAAAGCTTCGCCAGCGGCTAAGATTCGAAGAAAAACAGCGACTTAAAGCCAGTGCCATGTTCTATAAGCCCCATATGAAAGTGGTGGATTCTGGCTCGGATGCGTTGGAGGATAATCTTCTGCTTTTGAGCCCGTCACCCACCAAAAAGCATAAGCTGTCCAGCTCCTCGGGGTCTCCATCAAGACCTACACTATGTATTCCACATGCTAAAATGCTCTCTTATGGACATAGACTAGGTACGCCCCAATCCAGCCCCTTGAAGGAAAAACTTCCATCCTTAGCCTTTTCACCAAGCCAGTCCCTGCTAGAAAGCCCTCCTCAGACATCATGCAAGAAACAGGTATTTTTTTCACCAGAGCGCCCGAAATTGGAACCGAAGAATATTCCAGATCTAGGAATTGACCAGGAATCTAGCCTGGAAGAATACCACCTGGAAGACGATAACATAAACGCTAGCCTAAGTGAAAGTCTCCATCATGACCATAGCCTAAACTTTGGCCTAAATAATAGCCTCAAAAACCATCACTTGGAATTCCACGAACAAAACGATCAACAGGGAGCCTACCAACAACACTGCGACACAGAATGCGATGACCTGTTCCTGGTACTAGAAATCTGTGACCCTGCACCATACGCACATTTCAGCTGTGCTTTCTATGGGTGCCAATATACCTCCCGAAGTAAAGCTTCATACAGAGCACATCTACTATCTTTACATTCCCCTGAACTACATCAGATCGGGTACCCAGTGACCACAGAAAAGCGATACAATCTCCCTCTACCAGGAGACACGATCCCGAAATTGAATGTCCACTTCCCCCTAAAAATCGATCCTCCACCTCTACAGCCACATGCTTGTGGTACCAAAACGGAAGCCGGCATATGTCAAAAGATGTTCATTGATAAAGACACTTTCATCAAACACAAACAGCAATGTCCCCACATGTGCTCTGCGAAACGCCAAGTTCTTCCGTGCCCGCTTTTAGGCTGTGACTTTATGACTGACACCAGCTACGAGGACTTTTATAGACACATCAAGACTCATCAAACGGATTCTTCTTCTGGGGAAAAGTCCCAAAATATCTTGCAAAATGTCTCTGCAGAAGTTAAAGATTACTTCAGCGATTCTGTTTCCAGTATCAGCTTTTCTGAACCCGAGAAGGATAACCAACAACACGAATTTGTGCTCGACAAGCGGAAAACAGCCAGGCTCGATTCAACGATAGACCTTACCAAAAACAAATATAACCACAAAAAACACAACAGTCCCAAGAGGCTAACCCCAAAGCACACCCCACTTGAATCTGCCATAGATAACGTGCCCAAACTCAATATACTTGAGGACGGGGTAAACTTCGATTTCGATTTCAATCTCGAAATCGAAAACAAGGGAGAGGATCTGGGGTACTCATCAATTGAGGAGCTATTTAAAGAAGACAGTTCGTAATTCATGATCATGACATAATTTATAATACACCAGGTGCGACGACACCAACCGCGCAAGTTTCAATATACTGTAGTTGACTATTTACAAAGACGTCTATATCTTGTGTTCATGCTGAGTTTTGGTCATCAGGCCTGGGTGGGTTCTCCCGCAGAGGGCTTGCCTTTAAAGGCATCACCTCCCAGTAGATATTTATCGAAAGCTTCGTTTCTTTCTGGGAAGGGGCGAGGACCACAGATTCTAATCATATCCTCTCTTGTCAAAACCTCCTTCTTAAAAACCTCTTGGGCAATCTTGTCGACCAAGTCAAGCTTTTCAGTTAACAACTTTTTACACTCGACATAGGCTTCATCAATGTACCGTTTGACTTCTTGGTCAATCATACGAGCAGTGGTTTCGGAATACAAGTTGTGAACTTTCATACCACCGTTTTCATCGCCGTTGTCAAAGTAGACATTACCAAGTTTTTTGGACATTCCCAACTTCAAAACCATTGATTGAGCCATCTGGGTGATTTTCTTGAAATCGTCAGAAGCACCGCTGGTGACAGAATCGAAGTGCAACTCCTCACTAACCCGTCCACCCAAAGTCATGATCATTCTGTGCTTAAATTGCTCTTCCGAAACCAAATATTGGTCTTTGGGCAAGTATTGGGCGTATCCCAAAGCACCTTGGCCTCTTGGAATAATCGAGACTTTGACTAATGGATCCGCGAATTCCAAAAACCAACCACAAATGGCGTGACCGGCTTCATGGTACGCAACGGTTTTCTTCTCTTCTGGACTTAAGATTCTTGATTTCTTTTCCAAGCCGGCAATTACTCTCTCGATGGCCTGCTCGAAATGAAAGACGTCCACCGATTGCGAATCGTCTCTCGCGGCAATCAAGGCACCTTCATTACAGCAGTTGGCAATATCAGCACCGGCAAAGCCAGGCGTCAATGCAGCTAATCTTCCGGCCAACTTTTCGATAGCCTCGTCAATCAACTGGTGGTATTTACTAAAGTCGACATCGCTATGGTTGGACTTGATTTCTTCAACAGACTTTAACGTGATTTTCGACAAATGCACGTGGAAGATGGCTTTTCTTCCTTCGATATCAGGGGTGTCAATGGCGATGTGTCTATCGAATCTACCCGGTCTCAATAAGGCCTTATCCAAGATATCCGAACGGTTAGTACCGGCCAAGACGACCACATGATCCGAGTCCTCAAACCCGTCCATTTCCACAAGCAATTGGTTCAAAGTGTTCTCTCTCTCATCATTTCCACCCATACGGCCGTTTCCACGCTCCTTACCGATGGCGTCGATTTCGTCGACAAAGATGATAGAAGGTGCCATATCTCTTGCCGTTTTGAATAAGTCACGGACACGCGATGCACCCACACCAACGAACATTTCAACGAATTCCGAGCCTGAAACAGATAAGAACGGCACACCGGCCTCACCTGCAGTGGCCTTGGCCAAAAGAGTCTTACCCGTTCCTGGGGGACCCGAAAGGATGGCACCACGAGGAATTTTAGCACCAAGCTTCTCGTACTTGATTGGGTCTTGTAAAAATTTAACGAATTCCATAATTTCTTCCTTTGACTCTTCACACCCAGCGACATCCTTGAACTTAATCTTGACATCGGTCTCCTGGTTGAACAACTTTGCCTTAGACTTACCGATCTTGAAAAGACCACCAGGTCCACCACCTGCACCACCTTGAGCCAGGGCACGCTTGCTAGTAATATACCACAAACCTCCAATCAACAATACCGTGGGTAAAATGGGGAGCAAAGTGTTGATCCATGAGCCACGTTCGACGTACAGAATAGGCAAGCGTTCTTCAACAGGAATGCCCAATTTATCCTGAATACTGTTCATTTCTTCCTCGAAGATTTCTACCGAACCAATTGTGAAGACAACAATTGGATGTCCGTCGGAGCCTTGCATGGTTTCATCGGAGAAAGCACCCCTGATCAACTCTGCCTCGACTGCAAACTTGTTGATCACACTAAGGCGCGTCACAAGCCCCTTGGAAAGGTATCTGTTTTGGAAATCTTGGAACGAGAGTTCGTCGTGGTTCTTCAGGTCTGAAGATAAGAAGTAAATCGTCAATAAGGTGGTGAATATTGTGAAACTAAGGGCGATCTTGGCGATCTTGGGTCCGTCGATCTCGACGAGCTTGATATTCTTGATCTTTGGGTTCGATTTCTTTAAGAGTTCCTCGAGATGCTTGCGGACCTGGTCCTCCTCCACCAGAGGCTTGCTCTTGGGTTTCTGTGCATGTTCAGAATCGGCTTCTTCTGCAGCGTTGTCATTTTTTTTCGCCTCGCGTGCTTTCTCTTCATCCTTTCTTGAATCCTCGCTTTTCTTAGGGGCTTTGGAATCATTTTTGTCGCTGTAAAGTGTCCGTGTAGTGCTGCTGAAATGCAATCTGTGGACCGCAGAAAAGGCCCGATGTGAGGGAAGTTGAGTTCCTGGGAAAACCATTCTGGATGTGGGAATCCCATTCCGAAAACTCCTTGTTGCTGTGCACAATGATCTCCGCATTAGCATGGTGTTTAAATTATGGAGATATAGTGTTTTTAAGGATGTTTGTTGGAGTATGCTTTTTCTCTCAAACTGTCTTTGGTCATTTGCCGTCGCTCGTGCTGTATTGCCGCATCACGTGACGTGCACTGGGTCCGGTATGCGATTTGGTCTTGAGGTCACTAGAGTGAATACATTTGAAAGTATTTGGACAAAATGGCCAGAAGAAGTAGAACTGAGATTACAACTTTTCTTTTTTTTTTTTTTTTGGATTTACTCACTTTTCATTTCTCATTCTTCATATTTACTTTAAGTACTAATAATTACAAATTTGGGGTCGTGTTTTCTTGTTTTTCCCCGGTGGCGGCTTACTACTGGCTAGACCCTCTTTGAAGAATCAATGGGTGGTCCGCGACTCTGGCCTTTGGGGCCCTTTAGTAATCATGATCATTCCGGGGAAGCGCTTTATTCAACCATGCTCTGCTTCTTGAAAAAAAATGGAGGTCAGAATTCAGATTTTCGAAAACACTTCTTTGTACTCCATAAGAAAAAAAAATAAAAATTGGGCATTCAAAAGATCCATTAGATATAGGCTTAGTGAACCAAGCCATTGCGAAATATCTTGTGGAATAATCTCGTGACTCTCGTAGGTTCTCCAACAGTGAAGCATTTACCCATAAAATTTTAATAATGTATGGGTCTGTTTGAATTGCTACGCTCATCTGCCCTTTCTTATGAAAACCCAAAAATGCCATAATGCTCCAGTCATTCCCCCATTCGGAATTCTTTCCCCTTTGAATTTTATTTCACGCACACATAGCCACCTTACGAACCAGTCGAGTTGGCCATATACTTATCCCAGGTGGTCTCGCAAATCTCCATGAACTTTTTTTTGGAGTTGTTTTCGTTACCTTGAAATATGGTGAAATTGAACGCGGACTCCTCATTAAATGAGATACTCCCTTTAAGTGCAGAAGTGGCCTTCTTCCGCTTCAATTCCATTTCCTCCATTTCCTCCTGGGTTACTTTCTCATCATCACTATGGCTCAAGTCAAACTCCTCTCTTTGTGCAGAGGGAGGCTGCGAGGGCATTGGCGCAAGCTTTGCTACCTGTCCTTCAAAAACATCCAAAACAGGCTTCCTTCTGCGTGCAGAAGATACGCGAGGCAGACGTGGCTTCGAAATCCGGTCTGGAGGCAAACCCACATTTCGTCTAATCGGGGTGGGGATATAATGCACTGCAGTTTGTGGTATGTGGGCCATTGTGGGGTATATATAACGCACAGGGGCTCTTCTAATGGCATATGGAGGTCCATAGATTGATCGCATAGGGGCCGAATTTATGGTTGGGGCCAAGCTTGCGGCATGAGCCTTCGGTGAGATTCGAAGCGGACCTGGGGTGTTGTTACGCTTTAATGTTTTTCGTGTGAAGGCGCCACTCATGCGGGCAAATTCACCGTGATCCACAGGACTCAGGTTATGTCCGTCCAGAAGTATGCTATCAGAATCACAGTCGATCTCAACGATTGGGGCGTCATTTGAATGTGAGAGGGGTTTGAGGGAATTTCCAGGGGCGCTGTTTCCGTCTTCGTTCGGGCTTTGGCACGCGGATGCATTTTCGATCCGCGTAGGCAGTTGGCTGGCTGCATTGGGTCTGTTTTCAGACTCGCCATCTATGGCCGAGTTACTGGTGGTTTTCATCGATGGCCCATCTGACCAATTCGATGAAGCAGGAGATGGCGGCTTTTTGTCGTACTTCCCAGCAGCTATAAGTTCGTTCTGCTGTAGACGAATAACTTCGCTGATCTTGAGCGTGTCTCGCATATCCAGATTGACAAATTGCGGAGTGATTGGGCTGACAATTCTCATGATCATATCTGACTTGGTCTTATCTTCAGAGAGCACGAGCAGTTGGGGCCGGAGTTTTTCCCCTGTGGACATGGTTAGAAAGGAAAAGAAAAGAAAAAAAAAACGAAAGAACAAAAACAAAAACAAAAACACGTTCTTTTTCACGTATATATAAAAGTAAAGTTTGAAAGAAGGGTTTTTTGACCGTGCAGCGAAGCTAGCTTTATTTTAAAACAGGAAAAGTGAAGGCTGTAACAGATCGGTAAGGGGGTTCCGGAACTGGGATATGTGCTTAGGTCGGTTTAAGTAACCAAACCCTCCTACGGGGCAGGAATGCGGTGAATGTGAAACAGAATCGGGACTGAGCAAATATCAGCGAGACGAGGCTGCGACACAACATCGAACCAGAAAAAACAAGCGAAAAAAGAAACGAGGGGGAAAAAAAAAAAAAAAAAACAGCAAATAGAAAATAGAAAATACACAACGGAAACAAAAACAAAAAAATTGTTCCTTTATAAAGTATTTGGGATTTACTGCTTGTCATAATTCCTCACTTTTTGTGGTTTCATTAGGTCTACATATTTTCATGGCCTAAAACCCTTCAAGACATGTTACCCACCCATGCGAAATTCTGGGGATTTTGTTTGTCCTTTTTTGTTTAAGCCCACGCGCAGCTTGTTTTACGTGGGAATTGTCTTCTCTAAACGCGCGCCGAGTCTTGAGAAGGCAGCAGCACGGTTTGGCATGCTTTCTTCAAACAATGGCCGCTCACCCGATCTTGAATCTCGGGCTTTTGTTAGCGCTTTTTTTTTTTTCTGGATTTTTTTTATCTCAAATTTTTTTAATAGGGGTCCGCAACATTTCCTAGCACACTATACCTGTGTAAACATGTTTTTGTACAGACGTGCTTTCAAGATTCAGAATCCCATTTTTACCTTCTGTGTTAAGAAGTATCTCCCCCAATTTCCAATCCACGCTTTTTTTTTTGTAATGCTTCAGATTCTTGCTGGGTGGTATTCCCTATGCCGGACTCACACATTTCGCCTCGAAATAGCCGAGTGTCCGGTCTGGGGCTTGGTGTGAAAGTCCGCAACGCGCCGAACATGAAACAGAGTGACTATTTCCGTAATGGGCGGGCAGGCCTTAAACTACGTCATTCAAAAGTTTAATTTCGTTTGCTATTTGCTGAATATGTATTTGCTTCTTTTTTTTTTTTTTTGGTAGTTTGTGGGAATGTTTTGAAAGGGGCATAAAAATGATTGTAGGAAAGAGTTTGAAAAATCTCATGATGCGATAAATATTATATCATGCTTCGTCGTAACCTGGCCCTCTGGGGTTAGAAGGGGGGTGGGTGGGGAACCACACTGACACATGGACCAGCGGAGCGGCATAAGTTCCTTAGAGTTCTGTATTTACATGTTTCAGAACGAAGCATAGTGTTTCATATTTGTCAGAGATGCGTATAAAAATAAAATTCAGCCTCACGCAAAGCATTGCCGCACCAACACAGAACACAGAGCACTGCCGCACCAAGCGTGGGACTCATAGGTTTATGGAGGCACAATGTGTTCTTTGCTTTACTAAAGTTAGAATTTCCCTGGTAGCTTACAATGTATGCGCTCAGAAAATAAGTTTGGGAATGTGAAATCAAAATTTTTATATATAATCAAGAAGTTTCAGGCCTTACACACGCGCGTCTACACTCGATTCCGGTTGTCGTCAACATACTCCTCCACATTGAATAAGGAGAAACCTCGAAAGGGTACACAATAGCGACAATACCAATACCACCGACATAAATACACAGTCAAATACTTTGGAATTGTAAGTTTTTGGACACTTTGCGAGCTCGATGTCAAAGGAATGTGGATGCAACCGGGGCCAGGCATGCAGAACAAGCGAGGAAGTTACTTGAAACAGCCATAGTCTAATCTAGGAAGTCAGTTTAACCGGTAAAGTTTTCCCAGCCCTTAGGTCTCTTCATGGCGTTCTGCGTGAAGAACTTAGGGGTACAGGAATAGCCTCTCCAGGTGAAGTCATTTTTAGGGTCACACGAACATTTCTTGGCAAGTCTAGTGGCCTCGTCGACTGGACAGTTGGTGAAAGGCACGTGATAGTAACCAACGTCGTGGAAGTAGTGAAGCTTGCTCTTTGGCATGAAGAGCGAGGCGGCAATCGAGTGAACTGGAGCATCACCCCATCTCTCGTAAAAGAAACCACCGGACTTGTCCAAGTAGTCAAAGTACTTCAGGTAAGCCTCAGATCTCCAGAAATCCAAAGCACCCACCTCGAAGTTGGACCAGAAGTGACAGCCGTTGTAGGACTCACCGTTGTCATCGGAGATCCAAGCCAAGTTGTTCTTAGGGTCAACGTATTGTGGGAACTCCTTCATAAAGTTCTTGGTGGTCTCCCACAAGGTAGGAATGGTCTCCTTGTATTCAGGCAAAGAGATCGTCCAGCCGTACCACTTGTCGTTGTCCTTCATGTACTGGAAGACATCGTAGTCGATGTCACAGTAGATCTTCACGTCAGGCTCCACACGCCAGTAGTACTCGTACTCGTCCATCAATTCATGTCTGAAAAAGAAGCCAGACTCGAATCTGCACATGTGTCTGTAAGACTCAGAACCACCGTAAATAACTTGCTTCTGAACCATGGCCTCTCTGCTCAAGGCGGCCTTCTCCTTGTCAATCCAAGAAGGATATGACCAATATTCTGCAGGAATGACACCGAACTTGGCCACACCAGAAGTCAACGCAGAGATAGCTTTCTTGAAGTCTTCACTGAAAGGTTCATCATTCAAGAACACCCAGTCGTAGTGGTAGTTCTTGTTGAATCTGTCCTCAATATGCTTGATGGAGTCAGACAAACCCATCAAGTCGGAGTTTCTGGCCAAGGTGACAAAGGTGGCCTTAACTTTACCGCCCTTTCCAGTTGCGGCACCACCAGCAGCTTGGGCAGCACCACCAGCAGCATTGTTCAAAGCAGCCTGGGCAGCACCACCAGCAGCTTGAGCAGCACCTCCAGCATTGGAAAGACCCCTTTCAACCGCCTTTTTGGCTTCTTGAGCAGCGTTGGGTGGAGTGTTTGGCACATTCACGGGCGATGTAGCAGGGTACGACGAGCCCTTGGTAAGAATGTATCCACAGAAAATCAACACAAGGGCGAAAATGCCGAACCTGATAAGGCGGGCATTAGATCTTGACGACGCCATGGTGTGGGGGTTTCTCAAGAGTAAGAGTTTTTCCTTCTGTAAACCGAAAAAAGGGGTTTATTTAGGTGAAAGAAAACGAAAAAGAAAACGCCTAAAGCAAAAAAAAAAAGCAGAAGAAAAGTTTATCCACGAAAATGCAAGATTCCCAGCCAAGCTCCAACGGCCGCGGGTTCAAAGCGCGCGCGGTGGGCACGAGTTCTCCCGACAGTGGTAAGGCCCAAGCAACACGGTGGTGCTTTTTATGCGGATATGTGAGGAGACCACACACTCCTGGCAGAAGTCGAGAAAAAAAAAACCCCCAGCCAGACTAAAAGGCGCAGAATACCGCTTCCAAACAGGCAGCCACAACAAGTGCGTGGATGGCAGGAAAAAGACGGGAAATTGGCCCCATTGCAAATGCGCCAGTGGACGTTCAAGTCCACTCCCAGGTCCCCAAAACGGACCCGGTACAAGAGGATCGTGTATACAACAAATTCCAAAATAAAAGAACAAATATAATACAATAGTTACGAACACCACTTGATAGATCTCTGGCCAGTTGCTTTGTATTGTGTTGTATTACCGATTGTGAAGTGTCCTGATTTGGCTCGCTGGGGAATGATGTCGCGGAATAAGGTTGAGGTTTGGGAGTGCACCAGGCACGAACGCGCGCTTGGGTTACATTGTGTACGCGGGGCAACGAGTGTGAGAAAGACGAGGGCCAGGGCATTGTTTCAAAGAAAGGCGTGGGTATGACACCACGAACAATGAAAGAAAAAGAGAAGAGAAGCAAACGTGTGCTTCAAAACAGGAAAGTGGCGTGCGCAACGGAAAAAGCCGTCTTCAAAAAAGAAGATAAACCCGAAGACGATGAAAAATTATATGTTGCTTAAAAAGATAACACGTGTCTTTCCCATGTGAAGGCGGAGAATGCCCAAAGGACAGCAAAGCATTTTGGATTACGGGGTGTTTTTTTTTTTTTTTTTTTTTTTTTTTTTTTTTTTTTTCTTTTTGCGGCACAGCTGGCACACCGCGGAATTCTACCCTACGTTGGCAACTGCAACTTTACCCACGAACCCAAGGTTACAAGAATTGAATGGGGCCCGACACAAGGCCCGAAACATGTCATGATAAAGCATAGTGCAAATCGTAGAGCTGGAATAAAGTCGAAAATCGAGTTGTGTCAAATTGGCTGTATCGTATCTACTATTCCTTTGTCAGCTAGCGATTTGAGCTTTGTCCTGATTCTTGTCTACAAGCTATCTGCAGCACTACTGTTATTCTATGTGGTTTGAACACGTTATTTTCAAACGAAACTACACATGTAGCCCCGCAAAAAGAATACGTGTTCTTTTAACTGCGTTTTCTCTCTCTCTCTCTCTCTCTCTCTCTCTCTCTCTCTCTCTCTTTTTTTTTTTTTTTTTTTTTTTTTTTTTTTTTTTTTTTTTTTTTTTTTTTTTTTTTTTTTTTTTTTTTTTTTTTTTTTTTTTTTGACGTTGAATCTACGTAAAGTAATATGATCAGGCCCAATCTATGAACCTTGTCAATTTGAATTTTGCTTTGATTCTGGGGTCCATAATGTCTATACGCCGCCTCTACTCTGCCCTATTAATGTTGAACTGCAAGCCCAATTAAATATATTTTTCTGCTTCTAACATTTCAGTCATGTAGAAAGGCGTATTCACCCAAGCAACTCTCGTTCAACCAATGAATCGCTTCTGTATAAGAAAATCTGCAGCTGCAAAAGTAGCCCACTCACGCATTGCTTCCAATACACCTTCCCAGTCAAAAAAACCTTCGCTTCGCAATTATGCAGTTGCTTTTTCATGACGCATCTGCACCCGGACTCTTGGCATGGTTTACAATCAAATTCCAGATACCAACTTATTTTTAGGCTTACGGCCAGGTCAGGCCAAGCGAAGAAACCTTCTTTCATGTGGCTGTTACTTTTGCTGAAGATGATGATGGTGAAGCCTCCGCATGCAGCAAGTCCCCGACCGCATCTTTCCATTGAAAAAGCCTCGTTATCACTGATAATGAATCCACTCATTGGGCTTGTCGAGTCCCATAGCATCGTAGTATTGTTTTCCACAGCTGTATCCTCTGAAAGTGAAATCAACTTCAGGTTTACAGTCACACCTGTGGTTAGCCCTGAATTCGTCATTCAAGGGACACTGTGTGTAAGGACCATGGTTGTATCCAACGTCTTCGAAATAATGTATCTTGTCTCTAGACAAAAACAACGCCACGGCAATTGAGTGGATCGGGGCGTCTCCCCAGCGCTCGTAAAAGAATCCTCCCTTTTGATCAAGATAGTCGAAATAGTCCAGATACGCTTTAGATCTTAAGAATTTCAACGATGCAACTTCAAAGTTCGACCAGAAGTGGCACAAATTAAACGTCTCACCATCGTCATCACTAATGAACTTCATGAAGTTATTTTCTGCAATGTACTCAGGATGTAACTTGATGAAATCTTTGGTGTGTTGCCACAAGGTTGGAATTGTCTTTTCGTATTCACGAAGAGAAATGGTAAATCCATAAACTTTCTGGTTCTGCTCCATGTACTTGAACAAATCGTAGTCCAAGTCACAGTGAATCTTAATTCCAGGCTCCACTCTCCAGTACCAATCGTATTCTTCCATCAACGGGTGCTTATAGAAGAACCCTGACTCGAAGCGACACATGTGTCTATAGGATTCGGAGTCGCCATAAATAATTCCAGCTTTTTTCAGATCTTCCCGGTTTTTGGCGGCTTTCTCTTGGTCAATCCAAGATGGAAATGACCAATGTTCTTTGGGAACAAGACCATACTTGGCCGTTCCAGATACAATGGACGCTGTTACCCTCTTGAATTCATCGGTAAATGGCTCGTCATTCAAGAACACCCAATCGTAATTAAACTTACGGTTGAATCGGTCTTCAACATGACGTATTGCAGCAATCAATTCGTAAAGCTCACGATTTCTTGCCAAAGACACAAATGTGGCCTTCACTTTGGATTCAGGAAGAGGACGACCTTCGAGCCCCTGTCCCTTGGTTTGTTGTTGCTGCTGTCCTTCTATCTGTTGAAGGGCAGCATTCGTTTCATCCTCTTTATCTTTGATAGACTTACCATTGTTTTGGTCATATGGGGATTGTCCATTTTTTGCAGTTGGTATGTTCCGAGGGTCGAAGTTTTCCAATACGTTTCCTGTTTGTGAGTCAACGTAAATAACCGGAGTGTTGCTGGGAGAACCTGAAGAGACATTTGGCCCTAAAGCGAAGAAGAAAAAGAGGCCTAGGAGGATGGTCACGCCTCCTATAACCTGTTTAGTTTGGGCCCGCGTGAGCGTGAACATGAGTAAGGGTACCAGAGTACAAGTGGTTGTTGTCACCTGTAGTAAGTGAAGTAAATAGGCATATCAAGATACCATGGAGAATTTCGACGAAATCGGGAAAAGACAAGGTCCATCATACAGGTTTGCAGGCTTGTTTTTCCGAAGATGTGCTCTCTGAAGGAATACTGACGCACTCGTATGAATCCGCACTTTACGCGCTGCCGGCACATGCACCTTTCCGCATTTCTCGCATGTTTATACGGTTACTCAGGAAATCGCTATTTTTCAAAAGTGCATGGAAATCCCTTTTCTCAAAAACCCGGTCACTTGTTCGAAGGATCACCGATCGTTCCATGCCCACTGCATTAAATTTTTCTGGCAAAATCGTATGAGGTCAGGACTAGTCGCACGAAGTCATTGAGTAATATTATGAGATCGCTGGTGCCAGTTCGAATAGAACCGCGTTTGTTGCCGCGATTTTCATTGTCTACCGCATGGGATAACCTGACATTACGCACTGTTGTTATCATGATCACCGGCATGTACGTACAATCTACCTTAGTTTGGGGGGTAGAGTCTATTTTCGATTTGGCAAGTCTCATGAAATGGGATGATGCCAGGAGAAACAAAATGTTATCAAGCACAGGATAAATAGCACCATCACTCATACCAATGGGCTGCTGCAGCAAGTCTGGCAATTCTGATCTAGGATAACTTTTGAAGAACACGAGAATGCTGTCGATTGAGATATATCCTGGTAAAAAAAAACGACGGAGATGTGGTGGGAGTATGGTTTCTTTCTAAACTTCCTTGTTGCAAAAGGGGGCTTTACCTCAACGACACACTCACTGGTAGTCAACCCATTCCTTTGGTTTCTCAAGTCCCATGGCCTCAAAGTACTTGTTGCCGCAACTATAACCGCGGAAAGTGAAATCAGAATCGGGGCTACAGTCACATTTGTGCTCCACTCTAAATTGATCGTTCAATGGACATTGAGTGTAAACACCATGGTTGTAACCAACATCCGAAAAGTAGTGAATTGCGTCCTTGGGCAAAAATAAAGATGCGGCGATTGAATGAACAGGGGCGTCTCCCCAACGTTCGTAAAAAAATCCTCCCTGATTATCAAGATACTCAAAGTAGTCCATGTATGCCTGTGAGCGCCAGAACTTCAATGATGCCACCTCGAAATTAGACCAGAAATGACACAAGTTGTATGTCTCTCCGTTGTCGTTACTAATGAATTTCATGAAGTTGTCCTCCGCGATATGTTCCGGGTGCAACTTCATAAATTCCTTGGTATGTTTCCACAATGTGGTGATCGTTTTCTCAAATTCATGGATAGAGATCGTGAATCCATAAACCTTATTGTTATCCTCCATGTATCTGAACAAATCATAGTTTAAATCGCAATGTATCTTAATGCCTGGCTCAACCCTCCAGTACCAATCGTAATCGTCCATCAAAGGGTGCCTAAAGAAAAACCCTGATTCGAAACGACACATGTGCCTATATGACTCAGAGTCACCATATATGATTCCAGCCTTGCTCATGGCCTCACGTGCTCTAGCTGCCTTCTTTTTGTCGATGAAGTCCGGGTACGACCAATGTTCCTTTGGAACAAGTCCATACTTGGCGTTACCAGAAACGATCGATCCAGTCACCCTTTTGAATTCATCTGTGAACGGTTCATCATTTAAGAAAACCCAGTCGTAGTTAAACTTCCGGTTGAACCGGTCCTCGACGTTACGAATCGCATTTATCAACTCATAAAGCTCATTGTTTCTTGCCAAAGATACAAACGTTGCTTTGGCTCTCTTTCCGGGAATAACACAGTCTCCATTGTTGGAAGTGGACTTGCCCTCGTACCCTTGATTGATCTGCTGGAGAGCCGCTTCTTTCTCTTCCTTAGCATCCTTAATAGGCTTGTGGTCCGAGTCACTAAACTTGAGTGGATTCTTCGTTGTGTCCTTTTCTTGCGTTAGAGATTGACTTCTTGGATCGAAGTTTTCCAAAATGTGACCCGTCTGGGAGTCAACATATATAACTGGGGGTGTTATGAGATTGATTGCAGAAACTTTTGGCCCCAAAACGTATACCAACCAAAAGGCTAAAAGAATGGATACAACTCCAAAGATCTTCTTGTTTTGTGTCCTAGGAAGATTCAACATGAGGCGGAATTTCTCTGGCACTTGAGTTTTTTTTTTTTTTTGGTTTGTTTCCTCTAGATAGCAATATGGTGCAGATTGAATAAAAAACGAAGACAATGGAAAGATTAAAAATGGAATCTGTGGAATAATGGGATCTCCGATTCCGCGTCAACCTGCGTCGAGCACAAGAATTTTCAGTTGTGGATCTCCCTTTGTTCCCAAGACGCACCTTCGTCCTCCACTTTAGGCGACCCCGTGCAGTTCGGGTTGCGTTGCGCACAGAGACTAGAACAGCCGGCTGAGCCTTGTTGGAAGGCTCGCGCATTTCTGGGCAACAATCCACGGGGGTATGGAAATATTGGAAGGAAATTTTCTTGAGTTCCCCATCCTGGAGCCGACTTGATTGCGAATTTCTTAATATGGAGATAATTCTAGTGGTTTGGGTTTTTTCCTTGCGCCTTTTCTTCCGCAATTTTCACCTCCTCCCAATTCTATCTCATGAGTGCGTGCATGTCTGTTGTCACCTTGGCCCAGAACAATGCACATACCGAATTGCATACCCATATGAAACGCGTCCAAGTCCAGGTGGCAATTATTCTTCTAACTACAACGTATTCCCTCCCCAGACATAGAAAGTTTCGTTGGAAGTACTGGTGGTCTTTTTGAGTCTTGTTATTAAGGAAAGTCGTATGGGTGGAATAAGATATGCATCAATTTTTGGATATCACATGCTAGCGTTCAATTTTAATGGATGATTGACCGCGAGTGTGTCTGAAAACGCCACCCACAAAAGCGAATATAAATTTCTTGAAAAATCGCATGCCTGTATCATGGCCAATTGACCACTATTGTACATCCAATTGACCACTATTGTACATCCAATTATGACCGCAAGTTTTTGTTGCTCGATGCCTTTGAGGCTTCCCTGCTTCGTAAATGTTGTAGTTTAGATTGCGAAATTTTCTTTCCAATTGAAGAACATGTCGAGACAAAATCAGTGAGGCGTATATTCGCTGCACACCCGGTTTTTAACCTGTGAAAGTATCCGTAAATATCATCAGCAGAATGAAGGTCCATCAAACTACGCTCAAAAAGTTTGAATGTGGAAATGCTATATGTGAGCATCTTGACCTCGGGGTCTTCAGCTAGCATAAGTCCATCTACCACATTGAACCATAGATCTAGCGTATTTGCTGCTTCCGTGAATAGCCCTAGCCACCAACCGAGCACCACAATCTCAATTTCGATATTTAGATGTTTCAAATGCTCATAAAGTTTTGGTAGTAGTTTCTGGAGATAGTAAGTGGCACTAATGCAAACATCTTGCTGAATGAAGGGTAGTGCGTCCTGATGGTAGAATGGAATGTTATTGTACTTGGGAAGAAGATCCTCGACAATACAAACAAAGATCCAGAATACATCCTCCTCGCCCAATGAGGCTGTTCCATTATTGGATCCTTCTGTAACACCCAACAATAGATTACCAACCACTCTGTTCATACCTTGAGAATATCCTATATCAGCGTTATAGGCAGTAAAGGCGTATAGGATGTTTTGTAGCTTATAGAAGTGAGGACCTGGTTGAGATTTTTCCACATTGAAGAAAAATTTGTTGGAAGAGAGCGTCCGGTGCAAATCAAGATTAATTTGTTCGATGTTCTTTTTGATTTTTGGGTCAGACGTCTCATGGCACGAGCTCACCAACCGTTGGAACTCGCCAGGAACTGACTTGTTGTGGGCACCAGAGAGCTGAGGCCAGAGAATGTTTCGGTATTTAGGCGGAATTCCTTCTTCATTCACAAGTTGTAGAAGCTCTTTATAGAAACGAGATTCAGACTTTTTTTCGTCGTCTGTACTGCTGAAAAACCAAGAGGGCCCATTCCCGGCCCAGCGCAATTTGGAGGCCTTAAATCCAAACAATTCGTGGTCATCTTCTGCGTGGGGTTGGTTTTTGGAGTAATTTCTCTCCACGTTCCCCATAAAATTTTCCCACTTTGAAAGATGCTGTAGGTTTTTTTCATCGTGTTGCTGCCCCAAAAGTTTGAGTTTTTCAACGCTCTTAGAGAACCGGCGTTGGGTGGACGAAGTACCAGAAAGTTGGGGAGACACAGATTTTGATCTTGCTGCCGTGACTTCGGTAAACGAGAAGTGGCTGGTATCCGATGAATCTCGCGAGTTAGGGTAACTTTGAGGCTTTGGGGTTGCTTCCAGAGGAGCCAGATTTGCTTCTAATAGAGGGGCGGAACCTAATACGCTCCCGCGGGGAACATTATTGTAAAATCCGAACCTGTCCGTCTGAGAATCCGCAGAAATGCTGACTTCATCGGCGTCAGTGGGCTGAATCATACGATTGAGTTCTACAGGCTCATTTCTTCCACGTGAAGGGCTAATTTTTTCGGGCAGTATGTCGACGAAATCGGGCTTGGAAGGGCTACTAGGGTTTGAGCTTTTGAGCCATTGAAGCCACGGGCTTTCGCGTATACTCAGAGACGGGCAGTGGTCGGACCTGGATTCAGACCTAGGCTCTGACCCTCGCTTAGATGTTTCGTAGGACCCCAATACGCTTCCTGAAGTGTGTGCACGGTTTTTCCTAGATACCTTGCGATGAACCTTTCCCCTTTCGGTAGCTTTGACTACAATACTTGGAGCAGAGTTTGATGGCTGTGGTGACTGTGCTACGGCTGAGCCGATCATATCGGAAAGTGCGTTATGCAAATCAGAATCTGGTTTCAACGCGCCGAGTTTTTGGTCTAGCTCTAAAGACGAGAGGTTGCCGTATTCCGTACATAGGCGTGCGAGTACGTGTTCACGCTTGGAGCTCTCACGTCGAAGAAGGATGAGTTCAGCCTCCTTGGAGGCCAAGTCCCGCGATACTTGGCGAATAAGAAGCAAGGGGTCATTGTTAAATTTCACCGCGATCAATTTGAGCAACTGCCGGTCCAGAAGCTCATGGATATGGTCACCCACTGCAGCAAGTGTAGAGCCCAAGGAAGACCTTGATGAGGTAGAAGACTTGGCCGTGTGTTGAGCGAGCCCCAGTATAAGCCCAGGCGAAGGGCTGAATTCGTCCGGGAAAAGGGCATCTTTCAGCATTTAGCCAAACCAAAGTATTCAGCGAAAGTTCGATTAGATCACAAAATATGAAAAGTCACCGATTGTTTAGTTTAAGGGTATCGGAAGATCACAATTGTGGGATACTGTTGCAGGGTAATTGTTGGGTATCTTTTTTTGTATCTTTTTTTTGTATGTTTTGCAGCCTGGCTTTAATGGTCCCGCAAGTGAACAGGCAAGCTTGCGAAAGATGCGGGCCTCTGTTGGTGCGAAGGTGGGGAACCGACGGGCGGGCATCGGTTCAGCCAAACCTATCTATAAGGATAATGCTAATGGCCCGATATTAGAATTTAGCTGAGATTCAAAATCCTTGAAAAAAGTCCCTTCTTTCATATTCGTAAGAGAGCTAGGATTCTCATTGACTTTAATATATTCAGAATGAAATTAATGTTGAGGGAGTTTTGAGCCTCACCCTCACGTCCCTGTCACTTGCTCAAGGTTAATATTGAGAAGATTTTCAAAAATAAGAAAAAAAAAAAAAAAAAAGAAGGCATAATTTGAAATGAAATATCTGTTGTTTTCGAAGCTTTCCTAGTTTGATACAGGTTTTCAAGCCCAAGATAGAGTCGTTGAGATTTCAGTCAATGTTCAGGTAGATTATTGGGATATCATCTTCAGCATATCACATTCAAGAGTAAATAGGGAAATTATATATACCCTGACCAGAAAAAAAGAAACGCTTAGGGTGAAAAGGAATATCCTGGAATTTTCTTCCAGAGGGTTTTTGGAAAAGACCCCACTGTCTTTACAATTGGATAAAAGAATTACAGTGGACCTAGGGTATTGGGTGCTACAGGAGAAGGTCCCAATGCAGAGGCCTAAACTCTTGAGCTGAGGCTTCTGGTGTTGTAGACCAAGACACAACCGGTAATCTCGCAACATTTAGGGTGGTTTGGCTTCGATAAAGATAGTACACCCGTACATCTGCTTAGGCCTTCTTTTTGGACCCCGGCGAAATTTGATCAAAACTGTTGGTTTTTTGATATATTTTGGGGTAAATCTATTTACTTTCACTTTTTGAGTCTAAATTCATAAATTACAGACATTCTACGGCTTGTTTTGTTTATTGCAGCCAAATGAAACTAGGAAGGAACCACAGCAGGTATTGGCTGCGAGAAATTAGTGTCCTCTGCAAATTCCGTCTCTGAAAAAAAAACGTGATTACCAACACTTTATCCTTGCTTTTGTGGCCTGAACTAAACATTTTATAGAAGGTTTTTATCTTTTTGAAAGAGTGGCAGGTATTATTAATTTTCGTCAAGAGCATGTCCAATTCTAGACTTATAAACAACGCCTACCAAGGCCTACTGGCTATTCAGCACAAGAAGCGTTGGACTGAGACCCTTGCTTCACAAGTGTCTCCAGGTGTTTATTCTCCTAAACAAATAAGAAACTTGTGGTACGTTTGCAAACATTGTAGCTTATCACGCGAAAAAACTGTTGGTTTGTATTTCTCTGACACTCAAAATACACAGCAAAGATAACATGTGCATTATAGAAAAATGATGATGAATTGGAGTGGTCTAACCTAGTCTCGCACTTTGTTTTTAGCTTTAATTTTAAATTTTCATTCTGGAAAAACAACAAAAGATCTATACTGCTTTCTGTGATCGCCTATTTTTTCTTCTGTGTCAATACGTTATTTAGGGCCATACATGCTCTTGAACCGTTGAGGAACATCCAACTTGGACAACTTGAGCTCGTATAGACGGATCTTTGGGATAGTCTTGCGACCAATGAGACTCTCTAATTCACTAGTGGTGTTGATCTTCTCTGACTCGTGTCTCTCGCAATTCTTGTCACCGAATACCTTGAAAAGCTCAGTCCATTGCCACGTATCTTGTATGTCATTGTAAGACCGAGTAGGTCCCTTGATAATTCTTTCCACTGTGTACCCCTCATTGTTGAGAAGGAAGATCTCTGGGGACTGTGTCTCATATCTCAAGTACGAAGACAATTCTTGGATCGTCATCTGTGCCGAACCATCTCCCTGAATCAAAACAACCCTTCTGTTAGATCCCAAGTCTCTTTCTCCTTTTGAGACACCGAAAGTAGCGGGAAGAGCATATCCAATGGAGCCATAAAAGTTCTGAGCAAAGAATTTCAAACCCTTAGGGAATCTGACGTCGGCAATGCCGAAAAGGAAGCTGCATGTCTCAACAACTAGGATATCGTTGGGTCTCAAGTACAGGTTGAAGAAGTCCTTCAATTTGTTTTGAGTGATTACTTCTGGGGGGAGTTCATCCAGCAACGACAACTTTCTAGTCTCTGGCTTGATGGTAATATCGTTAACCTTTTCATCATTGTGTGCAATTCTAGTGGCCTTGAAGTCAGATGAAAGATGTTCGATTAAGTTCACAATGGAGAACGCCCGCTTTCCAGTTTCAGGGTTCTTAATGTGTACATAATCCCCGTCAATCAAAATATAATCGGGATGAACCTCCACATAGTCCCGAACTTGACTGTAGTTAGTGGAGTAAGCACCTGCATTGACTTCGTTGTTACAGTGGCCAAGGGTCAACAAGAAGTCAGTTTGTGTTTCAAGAGCCGCAATAACTTCAGTACTGGAAGACAATTGACCACTGTAAACGCCCACATAGTTCGGCAAGGTCTCGTCGATATTTCTTCCCAACTGAGTGGTAAACAATTTCACAAAGTTGGATGGCAATGCTTCCACAAAAGAGTCCAAAGCCGCCTGACCACCGAAACGATCAGCCAAAGCGTCTCCGATCAAAGAAGGCTTCTCTGAAACATACAATTTTGCCAATATTCTCAGCGACAAGTCAGCCAACAAAACTTCGTTGTTCAATTCATTCAAGTCTAATGGATGAGCCAATCTGCCTTTGGGAACTTTAAGGTCCGAAACATCACTAGGAACACAAAGGTAGCCTGGTCTTCTTTCGTGGATGATGGTGGTCAAGACTTTGTCAATCTTTTCCAAGTTCATAAGAACATTGTTATCCAAGGATTCTTGTGCCACATAGAAACTTTCCGAGGCCGATTTGTAGACGTCGTGGTTAGGAGCGGCCAAGGCATTCTTGTTCTGCACCAAGTGATGGATGTTTCTCACACTCAGAGAATCAGCTCCCCACGCTTGCCCAATTTGTTTGGTTGAGGTAGTTCCCACAATGTGCAAAACTGGAACGTACTCGGCGAATGCTCCAGCAATACCATTGAGAGCAGAAAGCTCACCCACGCCGTAGGTTGTGATCAAGGTGCTCAAGCCCTCGGTGATCTTTGCATAGCCATCAGCAGCATAAGCCGCATTAAGCTCATTGCAGAAGCCAACAAACTCCACTTTTTCAGCCAAAGAATCGCAATAGAGGTGCTCTAATAAAGCCAAGTTGAAGTCACCCGGAATACCAAAAATGGAGCGAATTCTAGGGTTCACTTGAAGGATTCGGAGGAAGAGATATTCTCCCAAAGGAATCTGTTCGGAAGAAGAATTACACTGGGAGAAGTTGTCCTGGGAGGAAGGTGTGGTAATAAAAGGCACCATTTTGGTAAACTTTAGATAAGGAATTTTGTGTATCGGAAGTGGTCAGTCGGAAGAAAGATCACAAAGATAAAGCAAATTGTGAAATTGATGTTGAATTAAAATAACACCAGATCATAGGAATATGATCTGTTTAAATAGCAACCATTTCGTATTACTATTTCTTTCCAAAAAGAGCTTTGCTAGAGTTACCTTAGCTTTCCATGGTTGTTCCGTGATTGTGTCGATTTCGCTTGCCCGGGCATTCTGTCGGCTATCAACGGTTTTATGTGCTCGGAGACCCGGGTAATAGCGGCTAAAGGAGGGACTGCCGGTATAGCGAGTCGTGGGCACTCTCGGAATTTTCACACCTTATCGCAACAGGAAACCAGAAACAGGCGCGCGGTTTTGCAGCCAGCGGTTCGAGTGTCACGCCATCAACGTAGATTGTTTGTGTTATCCCGAGACAGGTCGAACCAAAAAATCAATTTGGAACCCACAGAATAAATTTTTTTTTTGAAAAAAATCTCTCTGGCTTTGACAGCCACTTTTCCGTTTGCGTAGCTTGAGATTGTAAGGATTTATCCGCCACTTGCTTGCCGCTTGTAAAAAGAAAAACAAGAATCACGAGCCCCGCACAGGTAATCACGGAAACCGAAAAGATCCACTCCACACGGTATTTTCATAGATGACCTCCAACTACCTTTTTGGAATTACAGAAGAAAATTTAGTGCCACGAGAATACACTCAATTTCTTTATTGCAATTTCTTTATTTCAATTTCTTTATTTCAATTTCTTTATTTCAATTTCTTTATTTCAACTTCTTTTTCTGTTTTTCCCTTTCTGTTTATTACGTCCCTGCCCTTTGTACACACCGCCCGTTGCTACTACCGATTGAATGGCTTACGGAGGCATCTGGAATGAGTTGAGGGGTGGGGCAGCCCACCATTAGCTGAGAAATTGGTCAAGCTTGGTCATTTAGAGGAAGTAAAAGTTCGTATCAAGGTTTCTGTAGGTGAACCTGTGGAAGGATAATTAAAAGAAAAGATCCACCCTTTTAGGAGCAAAACTTTTAATTCTTTGGTACTCAAAAAACACCTTGATAAAAACTTTCAACAACAGATCTCTTGGTTCTCCAATTAATGAAGACCACAGCGAATTGCGATTCGTAATATGACTTGCAGAGGTGAATCCTGGATTTTTTGAACGCGCATTGCGCCTTAAGGTATTCCTAAAGGCATGCGTGAATGAGCGATGTTTATTCTCAAACTTTTGGTATTAGGTGTAAAAATAGCGGTTTACCCCTGCTTCTCCTCCTCATCCTCGTAAGACTACCCGTTGAACTTAAGCATATCAATAAGCGGAGGAAAAGAATCCAACCGGGATTGCCACAGTAACGGCGAGTGCAACGGCAAAAGCTCAAATTTGAATTACTCCGGGAATTGTAATGTGAAGATCGGAGGCGAAGCTCAAATCTATCGTAAGTACATTGGAAATTGGCGCCACAGAGGGTGATTCTCGGTAAAGATAAAAAAAAAAAAAAAAAAAGCAAACGCCTCTCCTCAAAGACTCGATTTGTTTCGGAATGCAGCTCTAAGTGGGTACTGAATTCCTTCTAAGCCTACGTATTGGCGAGAGGCCGATAGCGAACAAGTACAGGTTGGAGTTTTTTGCATGAACAAAATCTTCTTCTGGGTGAAAGAAACCAACCAACAATCCGAGGGTTTCGAACTAGTCAGGATCGTGGTATTATGGACCAAAGTTGAGTGGTCTCAAGCTTTAGGCTAGCCACGTATTAATTATGTTCATGTATTTATTATGCTTTTATGTTTGACCACAAATCGTCTGAGTTTAACTAGAGCTATAAGTAAATTCAGACTCGGATGTTTCGCCCCAATATTGTCCCCAAATCCAGGAATAATAGTCCGAGAAAAGCCCGTTTATTCTTAATTCGGATCCAGTTTCTCTCCAAAAGTGTGTCCATGATACTACTTATAATTTTGGTCGCCAAGAATGTACATCTGAATCATCACACGAACAAATACCTGCAACTTCATCTGGGGCATCGTGTGAATACAACAAAAATAGATGAGCTTAAACCAGCCCCAACAATCAATGACCGGCCTTTCATTGCACCAATAAGAGAAGTGCCACGAAAAACTCATTCGGACTTCCAGATTCCACAAACTCAGCACAAAGCACGAAGTCTGCACTGAAAGAACGCCCCAAAATGGACAAACATTCCTCAGAGGGCCCGATTCTTCGAAATTTAATCTACCCAAGAAGTACAGTACACCCAACTTTTTTGAATATTGTATAAAGTTCCACAGATTCTTCTCTGGTTACTAGACTTAACTCTTCGGGCTCCTCGAGCTCTTTGAGTCGTGATGAAAGTGGGTCAAAGAAAAATAAGCAACTCCCGGCTCTCACAAATTACGATAATCTTGAAGCCAATCACTTGAGACTTCGAAGCATGGATCCATATATTGATGAAAATCACTTAGGCACTTTGGGAAGATCTAATTACATGACCATTAAAGCCTCTGTGCTTGAAACTAGGGCCAATTACTCTAAATGTCTTGCTAATGTTAATGAATTAACCCTCATGTGTAACAAAGTCTAAATTAGAGTACCTTCTGATTACCCAGTATTACAAGTAATTCTCTACTCCTTTTTATACATTAGTAATCCACTTACCTCTTAAGGCATACATCCCATATTGCCTGTGGCCCACGCTCTTCATATATATCAGTGTCTATGAAAGAATTGCCTCTTTAGTTTAAACTCACCCCGTCGAACTGCTTGGCGTATATCTGGCCTCCCCAAAAGTAAACTTCTGACCATGAACCTGTCTTATCCTTTGGTTTTTCCATTCATGAAAATACTCCGGGTGCTTAGTCAACTTGTTGGAAGATGACAATTGCGATGTAGCGTTGAGTTCAACGGCCCCTTCACCGATATCATCCGTCAGGTGAAAGGCCTTAATAGCAGAATTTATCCAACCCTGTTCTGGCTTTGAGTTATTTATCTGGGGTGATCTTCTCAAATAATCCTTGCAAATTTTAACCACAATGAAGACTATTCCTATAGACGTCTGAGGTCGTGTTATATTGAGACATGATTAATTTAGCCCACCACATCTACCACTCGTCAGGAGAAATTTTGCTAAAGGAAAGAAAACAAAAAAAGAGAAGGTATTAAACACATTTTATTCGCTGGAAGGTGTAGTTGTAGGTTTTCCCGAAAATAAGGGGAGGATTACACGAGTTCTGCTCATGCATTTTTATTTTGTCGTCGAAAAGTTAAACACGGAAGACATTCACACTTTTTGAATCAATTAAAGAAATAAATTATGGTTCAAAAGCATGCTTTGAAACGATAGTATTCGATTCTGTGGGAACTTCCAATGGCACGACCTTCTAATGGCTATTTAGTGACCTAAGTATGAAGCTCTGTGTATCTCACTGTGACACCAGTATCTATCACATAAAATGATTATGAGGTACGCCCCATGTAAAGAATAAGTTTTCAGGATTTCTTCTTTTTTTTTTTTTTTGTGAAAAATGCCCTCTTCCTTGGAAAAGCTTTTGTTTTTCTGAATCATACACTCACCTACCCGGAAGAACGACCAATGTATGTGGACGGCTCTAGTATATGTACAGTGATACTACAGTTAATGAACCTCTGGAGCAGCCCCCGCAAATTAAACTTGAAAAACTTTTATAGGAGTATTTCCCAACTTGCAATACTGTTAATTCTCAATAGTTGTGTTGGTGATCACCAAGACCTCAACTCCTGCCCTTACAAAGGTTCAATTGGATATAAGGATATTCTCCGAGGGACAGAAGCTAAAACCCACAGCATACTTTGATTTCTTTTTTATAATGTTTCACTTCTTGATGTTTCTATAACCAGCTTCTAATTCAAAAGATTTATCTATATATATGTAATTTATTTATTTAGATTGAAGATTTTGAAAACTACCAGCACTATTGGATTCGTTCATCACACTCCAAAAACCAATCGCAGCAAGACAGAACTCACCCATACATCAAAGTCATGCCGTAAACACAACAGAATTCCCGCCTGGATTATCCGGTCTCAAAAAAAAAAAAGTATCATGGTCTAAATAAAGTAACCTAAAATTCCCCATGGAGATAAGATGGGGGAAAGGGGGAAAAAGAAGAAAAATGACTACCCCACCTTCCCATATCCGGCTCTTGATTTTTGAACTCCGCACTTTCGCAGGCCCAAGTCTCTATCCTTTACACAGGCAAAACTGCCTACACCTGAAGACAGGCAGTAGATTAAGCACGAAACCTCTCAATTCCTCTTCTGATACAACTTTCCTATTTTTTTTAACACAGACACAATGATTATCAGATTCCGTTCGAAGCAAGGTATGGTCCGTGTGTCAGTGGACCCAGGGCTGCCATTTAATGCAGCGCTTGATGAGGCCGCGTCCAAATCTGGTTTCTCAGGTGGCGAAGTATGGGTCAACAACTCACCGGGCGATAAAGGTAAACCAGCTCGCGAATTTGCCGGAAAACTGGTGGCAGAACTCGACTTAAAGAATGGAGATATCCTATTTTTACATAAGGAGGTCAAAAATGATGACGTGTCGGCGCCAACCTCGTCCATTCCCCGCACCATTGTTGCCGCACAGTCCGTGAACGGCACCATTGCCATTGATGCCAGCGAGATATCCTCGCTTATTGTTTCGGCAGGCAAAAAGCCCCAGTTACCCGTGGACAACCTCCTTGATAAACAGGACGGGTTGATTGCTCGCCCAAGGCATTATTTATGTAGACATGGAGATAAAGGTATGTGCGAGTACTGTTCGCCATTGCCCCCTTGGGACAGAGACTACTTGGATGACAAGGGTATCAAGCACAAATCGTTCCATGCGCACGTGAAGGAGATGAACGAGCTCCAAAACAATAAGAGCAACGGACTGTCGTACATTGCTCCGCTCAAGGAGCCCGACTTTAAGATCAACTTAAATTGTACGGGTGGCCACTTACCCTACCCGAGAGGTATTTGTTCGAAGTGCCAGCCCGCGCCTATCACGCTCCAGCAACAGAAATTCCGTATGGTTGACCACTTAGAATACGCCGACCATGTTATTCTTAATAAGTTTATCGATACATGGCGTCAGTCTGGCGTGCAGCGCTATGGTGTATTATACGGGCGCTATGAGCCCTATGACAAGGTTCCCCTTGGTATCAAAGCTGTTGTCGAGGCCATCTATGAGCCTCCCCAGGCAAGTGAATTGGATGGTGTCACGCTTCTCCCATGGGAAGATGAGGAACTTGTAGATAATGTGGCCCACGGTTTGGGCCTTTACAAAGTGGGTGTGGTGTTCACAGACTTGACGGACGCCAAGAATGGCAACGGATCCGTTTTGTGCAAGCGCCACAAGGACAGTTTTTTCCTCTCGTGTATCGAAGCAATCATGGCCGCACGCAACCAGGTCAAGTACCCAAATGTGACCAAATGGTCTGCATCAGAGCAGTATTCTTCAAAGTTTGTCACATGTGTCATTACAGGTGGACTTGAAGGGGAGATTGAACCGCGGGCGTACCAGGTGTCGGCAAGTGCCGAGGCATTAGTTAAGGCCGACGATATAAGTGCTTCCACACACCCAAACATGATCCATATCAAAGAAACCAGCGGCACACGGTACGTTCCCGATGTGTTTTTCTCCAAAATCAATGAGTATGGCTTGGAAGTCAAGGAAAATGCCAAGCCAGCTTTTCCTGTGGACTTCCTATTGGTAACTTTGCTGGACTCGTTCCCATTGAACCCATCGCCAATGTTCGTGCTGGACTTCCCTATCGAGGCCAGAGATTTCATCGGTGAGCTCCAGAACATGCGTGCCGTTCAGACCCAATTGAGTCTGGGAAACGGCGACGCGTCGAAACTCCGCGACTTCCATTTCTTGGTGCATCTTGTAAAAATGGAAATATTGAGCAAAGACGAGGTGGCCTTGCTTCTTCGTTGCGTTAAGGATAAAAAACTAGAAGACTACTTGGCTCTTGTGGAGTCCGGAGGCTGGATGACTCTTCTCACGATTTTGGAGCATAGTACCTGATAGTGTTCTGATATTTACCGAAGGTGTTGTCTGTTACTAGTCGAAGATATAACGGTAGCTCATGAAAAAGGCATAGACACTACTGATTTTACGATGCAAGAGGATATTACGGTGTGGGTGCTAAAGAGTAAAAGAAAAAAAAAAAAAAAAAGGACAAGAAAAGGCTGTTTAAGTCTCATGGTTACTTTTATTGATTTATTGAAAAGCCTCCGCTCGAATTACTTAGATTCGCGGAAACTTAAGAAGGTGCCTAGCAGAGGATGTCTGTGAAGAGTCAATGGGTCACCATAGAGAAAGAGAATAAAGAAATGAGAAAAATATAACGGGATGTCCTTTCCACACAAAGGAGTTCTTGTTTTTTACAAACTTTATTTTCCACTTTGCCTTCAGGTGAATTGTCGGCGGCCATTGCTGAAGCCCAGAGTGGATCATTCACTTGGGCCCTGGATTAGGGAAATGCACCCAGCCAGTGCACCGAGCGCTCGCCAGTCGCAGCCACCACCAACGAGGCAAACGGCACCGGAACTCATGGATCCACTCCAATCCAAGGCCGAAGGCTGAGTCGCCCTATTCCTATAAAGTTTCCCGCCCTCTATGCCCATTATTCTGCAGTCATAATTATGATAACAACAAGCCCCAAAAAAAAAAACTCTTTGGTTTTCTTTTTCCCCCTCTAAGCTCTCCTTTTCACCGTCAATTAACCTTCCTCGATGCCAAGTCGTTCTCGAAGCTTCTAGATGAGTCGTGCGTGCACCACAAAACCCGGTTTTTTTTCGCGGTCTCCAACTTAATTAGAGGACCGGTTGCTGATCGCACAGACATCCTAGGCTTTTTTCCATAGTATTGAAGATTATTCATACATAGAAAAATCATCAAGAATATTACATCATGTCTTCTCCATTGGGTGTTGATTTCGGAAACAACAACACGGTTATTGCCTGTGCAATCAACCGTGGTATTGACATTATTGTCAACGAAGTGTCCAACCGTTCCACGCCATCGTTGGTCGGTTTCGGTATGAAAAACAGATCTATTGGTGAGTCCGGAAAGGACCAGCAAACCTCCAACCTCAAGAACACCGTTGATAACTTGAAGAGAGTCTTGGGCTTGAACTACTCTGACCCAGACTTCCAGATCGAGAAGGAGTTCTTTGCCCCAGTTTTGGTGGAAAACGCCGATGGCCAAGTTAGTGCTAAGGTCAGATTTGCAGGTGAACAACAGGAGTTTTCCTTCACGCAATTAGCCGCCATGTACCTTGGTAAGATCAAGGACATCTCCGCCAAGGAGACCAAGAGTGTCATTTCTGACGTTTGTATCTCCGTGCCTGTTTGGTACACCGAGAAGCAAAGACGTGCTGCTGCCGATGCCTGTAAGATTGCCGGCTTGAACCCCGTGAGAATCGTCAACGAGGTCACTGCTGCCGCCGTCGGTTACGGTGTTTTCAAGCAAAATGACTTGCCTGAGGATGAACCTAAGAAGGTTGCTTTTGTGGACATCGGCCACTCTTCTTACCAAGTGTCTATTGCTGCTGTCAAGAAGGGTGAATTGAAGATCTTGGGATCTGCCTACGACAAGCACTTCGGTGGCCGTGACTTCGACCACGCTATCGCCAACCACTTCGCCGAGGAGTTCAAGGGTAAGTACAAGATCGATGTCAAGTCCAACCCAAAGGCTTTCTACAGAGTTCTTGCTGCCGCTGAGCGTGTCAAGAAGGTGTTGTCTGCTAACTCTCAGGCTCCTATTAACATTGAGTCTCTTATGAACGACATTGACGTTTCCTCTTCTTTGACCAGAGAGGAGTTGGAGGAGTACGTCAAGCCATTGTTGGAGAGAATCCACGTTCCAATTGAGGTTGCCTTGAAGGATGCTGGTCTTACTGCTAGCGACATCGACTCCATCGAAATCATCGGTGGATGCACCAGAGTTCCTGCTTTGAAGAGCAAGTTGAGCGAGATCTTCGGCAAGCCTTTGTCCACCACTTTGATCCAAGATGAGGCCATTGCCCGTGGTAACGCCTTCATCTGCGCCATGCACTCCCCAACCATGAGAGTCAGACCATTCAAGTTCGAGGACTTCAACCCATACTCAGTCTCTTACTTCTGGGACAAGGAAGAGGAGGATGATGACCACCTCGAGGTTTTCCCAAGAGGAGGTGCTTTCCCATCCACCAAGATTATTACCTTGTTCAGAAAGGGTGACTTCGAGGTTGAGGCCAGATACACCAACAAGGAGCAACTTCCTGCTGGTGTTGAGCCTGTGATTGCCAAGTGGGCCATCAAGGGTGTTGTCCCAGTCAAGGGTGAGTCTTCTATTGCTGTCAAGTTGAAGTTGAGAAACGACCCATCTGGTTTCTACACCATCGAGTCTGCTCACACTGTTGAGGAGAAGACCGTCAAGGAGTTGGTCGAGAACGAAGATGCCGACGCCGAGCCAGAGTACAAGGATGTGACCAAGTTGGTCAAGAAGGACGACTTGTCCATCGAGATTTTCTCTTCTGCTTTGACCGAGGAGCAAAGAAACGCCTTGTTCGAGAAGGAGGCTTCTTTGATCGTTGCTGACAAGTTGGTCGCCGATACCGAGGACAGAAAGAACGCTTTGGAGGAGTACATCTACGAGTTGAGAGGTAAGTTGGAAGAGCAGTACAAGGATTTCGCCTCTGACGCTGAGAAGGAGAAATTGAATGCCTTGTTGACCAAGACCGCCGACTGGTTGTACGATGACGGTTACGACTCCACCAAGGCTAAGTACATTGCCAAGTACGAGGAGTTGGCTTCCACTGGAAACTTGATCAAGGGCCGTTACTTGGCTGACCAAGAGGAGAAGAAGCAAGCTGTGAGACAAAAGCAAGAGGCTGCGCAAATGGCGGCCATGGCTGAGAAGATGGCTGCTGCCAGAGAGGCGTCCAAGGGTGCTTCCAACGAGGCTCCAAAGACTGAGGGTGGTGACGACATGGAGCTTGATTAGAGAACATCGTATGTTTTCGTTAGGCCCGAGCACATGAAGATTGACGCACAGGCTTTGTCAATTGAGTGATGAATTTACATAGTAATGAATTAGAAGTGCAAACTAGCTTGTAAAGGAGACCTGAGTGTGGGTTTCCATCTTGTGAGGAACTGGTTATTCTTTTAATTTTGTATAACAGGAGAAGAATTGGAAATTGTTTCTACAGGATCCCAAATATATGATTATTTTCACTTCATGACAAAGAGCTGTATTAGCCTATTAGTAGTTGTGCGGGCAGAACAATCGCCGCTGAAATCAACCAACCGTACACCCCCACCAAAAAAAAAAAAAAAAAAAAAAAAAAAAAAAAAAAAAAAAAAAAAAAAAAAAAAAAAAAAAAAAAAAAAAAAAAAAAAAAAAAAAAAAAAAAAAAAAAAAAAGAAAAAAAAAAAAAAGTAGAAAGCCTAGTTGAGTGTGTGGAAGGTTGAGGCACAGCAGGCGACCAGGACACGTGGGTGAACTTTCTGATGTGGAGCAGAACAAAATAAAATGAACCACTCAAATCATATATAGAGAGGAACGGTATGAGAAAGTGAGAAAGTCTGGTGAGAAAGAAATAATACACAAAAATAGAGAAATCATAGCAAACCCCCTCGACAGCCTGTAAAATAATATTAGAGAACAAAGAATTCTCACAACCTTATCCCGAAAAAGCTTAGTATAACCAAAAAATAAAAAAAAAATACAATACACAATAAAAATAGATCAGCTTAATCTAAAGAACATCGCTCACTCTTCCACCGTCCTCTCACGAATACACGGCTCCAAGTTCGCATTACACATCACGTGGCGGCCCTTAGTTTGTTTAGTGCCCTGTCTTTCTCGCAAATCCCCGCCAACGTTCGTCTCCAAACTGGCCCGTGCTTGACGAACAACCAAGAAAAAAAGAAAAAGAAAAATCACCTTATCTCTTCGTATACACGCCTTTGTGATCTGAGCGGGTAATCGACATCCTATTAGTTTTTGTGGTCACTTTCACCACCAGCCACAAGCAATCTTTTTTACGTACCGCTGAAGAATTAACCATAGTCCGAGTTTAAGAAAACACAACAGTGTGTGGTGACATCACGAAAATACGCAGACCACGAAAAAATTAAACACCACGAAAAAAAAAAAACAGACCACGAAAAAAAAGTGAGACCGAATAAAAAGTGAGAGCGAGGGAAAAAACCGTGAGGAAAAAACACCAACACGGAAAGAAAAAACGTGCAGCGGAAATCAGACGTCACTTTAGCACCCCGTCAAACAACATAACGAGGACGTGGGAATTTGCCCTCAATACGAGATTCAAACTTATTTGACACCAAAAATCAAAGAATTCCGAGGTACAACACAATAAAGGCGAAAATTAAAAAGGCGAAACCAACAAAGAGAAAAAATTGAGACGACATCGTTTCTGGGTGAGAATATATTGGAACTCAGCTACGCCTCACACATATAACCACCCACAAACACATAGGTCATCAGGAAAAAAAAAAAATCTTTGAAAACTGGCTCTGAATTCAAACAGAATTATCAAATACAAAGGCCCTAAGATATAGGAACATCGATACTGAAGTCTAATGCCACTTTCCAAGAAATCCAACCTTTCGCTAGCGATCCAAAAAGCCGATGCCAACCAGGAAAGCCAACCACATACGCATCTTAGCTTCAAGCCAGAGAAACCCCAAGGTCGCTCAAACAACACTGCTCAGGCAGATGTGCTGGCTCTTGGGTTTCTTCCCATGGTAGGTCTGGCTTCAACCGCCACATCGTCACCTCTGGTGAAATCTTTCAGGCCTGACTTGGCCCCGATCACCACATCTTTTGACGAACAATCGGAAACACACTTGTCTTCTTTAAAAGACCGGCTTGCTGAACTGTACTCACACGTCCACTCCGGCAGCTTTCTCGAGCGCCAGAGCACTCTCGACGACACAGAGTATACCCAGGACCATGTAGACTTGAAGAGGAAAGACACGGGTGCTCACTCTTCAGTCCATGAAATGGATCTTGTCGCTGAGGACTACCCCAGTACCAACTTTTATGGAGCTGGTACCATCGGTAAAATCGGGGCTGCGACCGGAAGTAGTAGCAACAGCAGTTCAGGGTATGCTGCGACGCGTAATGGTACTGATAAACTGGCAGTAAACAACGATAATCAAGTTGGCAATGCCCCCGATGACTACGACGATGACGATGATGACGATGATGATGATGATGATGATGATGATGACGACGACGAAGATTACTCTAATGTAAACCCCGAAAATGAAGAAGACCTCAAGGATTACGTACCGGGCGGTTACCACACATGCTTTATCGGCGAAACATACAAAAATAATAAGTACACTTTAGTTCGCAAGCTCGGCTGGGGTCATTTCTCTACAGTGTGGTTGGCGAGAGATAACGACAAGCAGTGCCACGTGGCAATGAAGATCGTCAGGAGCGCAAAGCAATACACTGATACGGCCATTGACGAAATTAAGCTTTTGGATAAAGTCACCACATCAGATACACGCCACCCAGGTCATCAACATGTCATTCAGTTGCTTGACACGTTCACTCACCAAGGCCCCAATGGCGTCCATGTATGCATGGTGTTCGAGGTCTTGGGCGAAAACTTACTTGGACTTATTCGTCGCTACAAGCACCGCGGTATTCCAGTGGTTTTCGTGAAGCAAATTGCTAAGCAACTCTTGTCGTCCTTGGACTTTTTGCATAGAATGTGTGGAGTCATCCATACTGATCTCAAGCCGGAAAATGTTCTCATCGAAATTGGCGATGTCGAACAAATCGTACGCATGGTTGAGGAGGAGGAACTCCAGGTTAAGCTCCAGCGTAAGAAGCTGCGCACAAAGTCGAGATCAAACATTCTCCCTAATTCCTCGTCTAACACCCCAGTCAGTCCTCAAGTCAATAGCCCCCTTCAAAGAGTCAAATCCATCTCTGGGGTGCCCAAGTCCCCCAACCTTGGCAGAAACGGTCGTGGGCTGCGCAGACAAACACTCATTACTGGATCACAGCCATTGCCTTCTCCTTTGAGATCTTTCAACAAATCTTTCGCCAATGTGCAAGGTATAGCGGTTACCACCAGCAACACTCCCCTTAAGCCTTCCATTGGTCAATCCTCCTTTTTGGCAAGCGCCACTGAAAATGCCTCTTTCAAAATTGCAGAACCACATTCTTTCCTGGGGCAGCCACATAGCGCAGGAGATGTCGTCTCTCAAAAAAACACATTGAAGCCCGTTGCTAGCCATGGATCTTTCGTCAATAATTCTGAAAACGAGGATTCGGAACTCAATGAAAAAAGCTTAAACAACTCTCTTTCTTCAATGTCAATCTCTCATAATGGCAATAACCCAGGAAATTTCTTTGGCCAATCAAACGTCGACACCGGCTTCAACGATCCTATGGTGATTAATGAAGATGAATTGATTTCGGTGAAAATTGCAGACTTGGGTAACGCTTGTTGGGTGCATCATCATTTTACGGATGAGATTCAAACCCGGCAATACCGATCACCCGAGGTTCTTCTCGGTTATCACTGGGGAGCCTCCGCTGACTTGTGGTCATTTGCGTGTTTGATTTTTGAGTTGTTGACAGGAGACTATTTATTTGACCCCCGGAATGGGAAGTCTTACACCAAGGACGACGATCACATTGCCCAAATCATCGAGTTGATTGGGTACTTTCCCCGTGCAATGTTGAAAGAAAGCTACAACTCTCGTGATTTCTTTAACAACAAGGGCGAGCTTCATCGTATTACGAAGTTGAAGCCTTGGGGTTTGAAGGATGTTTTAATCGAGAAGTACAAGTTCCCAGTGAGTGACGCGGTGGAAATTGCCGACTTTCTTCTTCCAATGTTGACTTTGCAACCTGAAAATAGAGCTGACGCGGGAGGAATGATCAATCACCCTTGGCTCAGTGATGCCTTGGGTCTTGAAAACGTCGTTCTTGAGCGCCCCGTGGGTGGCTCGGGTGAAGATATCCCTGGGTGGTCCAAGGAAGGTGGCCACCCCAACCAAGGAAGCAGACGCAGTCATCGCCAGTACTTTGCCCAGCGTTGATACAGCCACTTGCATTGCATTACCCCCAAAAAATCGCATTCAGTTCAGCATATCCTCCAAAACCAGTGGATTCTGCTCACATAATCTCTAGCATCTTAAAATGTATATTTGTATTATAGTTTTAATCATTTTATTTTCTTTCCGAAGTTCATTATAGTATCCCCCTATTCTAATATTTTATATTATCAAATACCCGGAAGGGTGCATAAATTGATCTATCATAAAATAACTAATTATAATGGATTTACAAACCCCCACCCATAAGATAATATACATGCAAGTAAGTTTTTCCGTCGACGCTACCTGGTTAATCCAAGGTTTTGGACATAAATGGACCATCCAACTCGTAACCAAGTTTTGCGTAGTAGTTACGCACCCCGACACCAGAAATGACGGAAATCTTTTTTGTTCCGTGCTCCTCCCGAGCAATACGTTCAGCCTCCTCCATGAGCAATGTACCAAAGCCCTGATGCTGGAATTTCCTTGGATCACGTGAGTGCAAAGGCACCACAGAACCGTAAACGTGCAATTCACGGACAATAGAAGTAGGTTGTGAGGTGAACTCCTTTCTGAAGGTATATTTTTTCAGAGCTTTTCTCAAACGTAAAAGCCCAATCAAAATGTCCTGTTTAGGGTCCTCGTACGATAAAAATGTCTCCCATCCTCCGTTGGCGTAATAATCTCTCCGGATCAACTCAACTTGGTCCGGCGAAACCTTATGGTGTACTTCCTGGATACCGACTTCTCGCGTACGTACGTCACGGCACAGCGTACCGAAGTCTTTCATACGGGCCAATGCCAACTCTCGAAGGTTTCCATTCTCCACTCCCGAAGTCACCAACGGCATGGGGATATCTCTTTGCACACGATAGATACGAGTCCATGGTGGCACAAGAGCCATGATTCGTGCCACCAAGTCGATTAACGCGTTCGCATTATAGGACTTGTAGAGTCCCTTTTTCCAAAGCTCGTACAAACCGGTGCCTCTAATGACCAAGGTCGGATAAATCTTGAGACCATCGGTACGGAAATCTGGATTTTCAAAGTACTCAATAAATTGCTGGAGATCACGCTCCATGCCCACGTTCGGTAAGTCGGGCATCATGTGACTAACTACCTTATAGCCTGCGTCCTTGGCCACGGCAAACGTCTCACACACAGACTTGACTGTGTGGCCTCTGTTGGTATCCCTTGCCACGTCCTCATACACCGACTGCACACCCACCTCCAAACGCGTACAGCCGTACTTCAACATATCACTCAAGTGAGTTTCCGTGCAGTAGTCAGGTCTGGTTTCAATGGTGATACCCACACATTTTGTCTGGGACTGCTGCGAGTATTTGATGGCCTCGTCGATGTCACGTCCGTTGTATCCAGACAACGCATTGTGCAACTGCGCGATGAAATTCTCCCGGTACTCCAACGGCAAGGACATGAAAGTGCCTCCCATGACAATATACTCGACTTTATCGATGGAATGACCCAACAGGCGGAGCTGCTCCACACGGCCACGCGCTTGCTCGTAGGGGTCGTAACGGGCACGGATGGCCCGCATCGAAGTTGGCTCGTACCCGGTATACGATTGGGTGGAGTACTCAAAATCAGAGTCGGGACCTCCGGGACAGTACACACAAATATTACCCGTGTACGCAATGTGCGGGCATCGATGTGGCTTGCACATGACGGCCACAACGGCAATACCAGAGGCAGTACGCACGGGTTTGGCCTTGAGTTTCGGGATCAAGTACTTCTTGTATTGGTCCGGAATCGATGAGATGATATCGGTAAGACGCGGCTGGTTCTTCAACTTATACTTTTTCGCGTACCGAGTGATGAGCCCATTGAGATTGATGTCTTTGGCAGTTTTGAGCGATGCCACTAGTTCAAGCGAGATATCTCCGCAGCACAGGATGAACCGCTCCTTTTCTGGGGCAAGTTTTTTATTTGCAGAAGGCATTTTGTGGTTGCGTAAAGTGTGCTTTTTTATGTAATGTTTGGTGTGGTTTCGTGATGTGTGGGTGCTTTTAGTGAAACCCTTTCTTAGTTTGAACAAGATTCGCCTGGCAGAGGCTGCGATATAATATCTGCGCGCATTTAACTCATCATCGTCTTTTTTTTTTTTTTTTTTTTTTGTTGCGCTGCGCTCTTCCTTTCTTTCCAGATACTGGTGTCTGGGTGTGGGTGTGTGTGAGTGTGGTCCCAGCCAGTAGAAACACTGGAGATGGTAAGGCGAATGGTTCTTCATGATTTCTTTGGTTAGCGGGGATTCTTGAAATAGGACTGCCATTTTCTTTGGTTTCCTTTATTGTATTGACAAGAAATTCTATCAAATTCAACTTGTGTGTTGGTTTTTTTCAAAGTACCTTTGTATTGTGGTATTCATGACCATGTTCATAGCCCCAGGCGACCGAGATCCATGCGACATGCGTCGAGGAAGAGACAGTAACCAAATTAACCTCACCAGAAAGTTTCCTTCGAAAGTTTCCTTTTGATATTATAGAATTCACATAAAAACAAGATGAATGTAAAAACAAAAGAGAAAAACTAAATAAATGAATAAACTTTTTCCATGAAGTAAGCTCGACAAACTTGAAGAAAACACTAATATAATGACATGCACTGCTCTTACTCCGATTTGTTTAACATCTTTAGTGTCACCCCCAGAACAGTCGGGAAGCCAGCTCGAGCACTGTCAAAGCCAAAGAACAGGAAACAACGAAGTAAAACTTTCGTAATTTTTTTGCAATGATAAAAAAATTACAAAGCCACGCATTCCGTGAATATTTCTCTTCTTTTCATTTTACATAGGCCATATCGTCGATGGCATGAAAACACTGTTCATTTTACTAGTCGGAATTTTCAATTCCCCTGTGACGCACCGCATGGTAGCACGCCAAGTGTCCGTATATATCCATCAAACGTATTTTCCTATTAACAATGAACGAGTTTTCATCCTTTGGACGAAAACTTGACTTCCTTCTGTAACAAATCAACGAAGAAAATAAGCATTATTAATGAAACTTCAAGGATCCACCAACGGAACCAAATGCTGCGAACCAATCCAATCCAACCCAAGAAATCGAAACCATATTATGCACTTGAAATCATGTATCTTTGGAAAGCCTGTGCTGATTGGTTCGGTTCTAAATAATAAAAAAAAAAAAAAAAAAAAAAGAAAAAGAAAAGAAAAACAAAAACAAAAAGAAAACTCGCCAGAAACAATAAATCCCCACTGACCTCTTTGAAAACCACAAACTACGTTTTATCGTCCTAAAGAGGTGGCCTGACTGAGCACAAATTTTCGCACCGGTTCGACATACATGAGCCATCTCCAAGCGGGGCAGTGAACAGTACGTCAAAAAGAATACACATTAGACCAGGAATATCCACAGAATGATTGGCATCATGGCGAGAACGCGGCCGGGGTTGTTGCTTTGGACAAAGGCGCATTCTACGGTGTTTCCCTCTATGGCAGTGGCCTGTAAAAGGCTGTATGCTACCGAGACACCTGTTAAAAAATCAACGAAAAAGTCTGTGGATAAAGGTGCGTCCATGACCACCATGCCCATCAAGGCCATCGGTGTAGTCAGTGACTACTACGTTCCCCCGCGGTTCTTGCTGAGCCCCGTGACATCGTGGCCCAAGTTGCTCTTTAAGCGGATTGGACTTTTTGGTCTCAACACGTACTCGGTGTCCCGGTTCAAAAACGACACCAAGTTGAAACTTCAATTTAATGACTGGAAGGAGCTGGCCGTAGACAAGTACGTGAAGACAAACAAGATCTTTGCTGCTGCTTGCCTGTTGCCTATTACTCAAAGACAATCCTACGTGCAAACGCAGTTGGATGGTATTGCAGGAACCGAGGTCATCAAAGCCTTGACTGCACGTGTTCTGACCTTCCCCATTGGTCTGAAGTTGAAGTGGAATTTGCTCAGTGTGGAAAAAAATCCTAAGTTGGTGGTGTTTGTCCCAATTCCCGATGGTAACGATGTCACGACGTTGGTTCAGTTTGTCGTTCAGGTGAAAACAAAGCAGGAGATGATCGTATCCGGGGATGCCTCGCCGGAACCTTCTCGTACAGAAAAAATCGTCACCGATAACATTGTCTTAACTATGAATCCATACACAAACGAAGTGGTGTTTGTGGGTACAATTTTCGATAGTGACCATATCCGTGGCTTGAAGCCTCAAATGGATATGAACGATGTCAAGGCACTTGAGTTGCACTTGAAGGAATGTGCCGATATCTATAGAGCCCCTCCAAAACAAAACTTGTAAATAGAGCAGTACTAAATTCTGGTGATACGTCATCTTCACGTCGAACTTACAGCTCTTGTGTAGACAAATTAATCGATAAAACATTCATTGTTCGTTGGATTTATATACCACATTCTAAGGCACGCCAAATCAATTGACCGTGTTCCTTTTCTTTGATTTTTTTTTTTTTTTTTTTTTTTTTTTTTTTTTTTTTTTTTTTTTTTTGATTTTCCTTTATCCTGTTCTTTTTTCTCCAACCTTGAACCATTCTCATCAAAATTTTTCTAAGTTCTCTAATTTTCATTACAGGCCCCAAATGGCCTTCTCTTTTTTATTTCTGTCCCGTTTTCGTATGTCCCCAGGACATGCAGTCCTGGTATTTTCATGGAGTTAGTCCAGCTAATCCATCAAAAAAACCTCCCCTTGCACCTTTAAGGTACTTTCTGAAACGGCAGAAAATACCGGCCTTTTCTCTACCAGAGAGTCCAGGTAAATGTCTGGGCGCACTAGCAAAGTTCCCGACTGCGATCTTGAGTCACGCCGTTTCTTCTCCTGTGGAGTGAAGATAAGGTTTCCCAAAGAAGCCGGAATATAATCCTCGTAATACGTGTCGTCCGAAGATTCCTCATTGTCATCATCTACTATGGCACAATCCGCGTATAATTTCGTACTATAGTTGAGAAGTGGCGACGATGATGAGCTCAAAGGGTTATTAGAAGATGGTCTTCTATTGGCTGTTGGATTTGGCCCCAGATTCTGAAAGGCAAAACCTGACACCTTTGACTCACTAGACAAGGGGGAAGTGGCCGACGTGAGTAATATCAGTGACGAGCTCACGGTTCGCGAAGCGAACAGTCCACCCTTATCATTATTACTATTGCTCAATAAATTCATGGTGTAATTATACAGCCACTCATTGTTCGGATAACCGAAAGATATCTCTTGGTTATATCCCGCTTGAGAAACAAACCCGTCGCCGTGGAAACAGCTCGAGTCCCGCAAGAAAGCAGATGTGCTGGGTGAGATAAAACTAGGAGGACTGCTGGTAAGCCCTGGTTCTTCAGTAAGAATGATATTACGTTCGAATGGGTCCCTAAATCTGTCCCCCGATCCTTGCGTAAAAGGAGATAACTGTGCTGACTGTGATCCGGGGCTTTCACCGTTTCCCATTGCCTGTAGGTTATGGAACGAAGCACTACGGGTGGATCCATTTTGGGTTTGTGCACGTTGGTATCGGTCGTGATTACGCCGGTGAGACAGAAGGTTTTTCAGATTCACACGTGTACCGTCTGGCAAAATGTGGGCCAACGCACACTTCAACCCAAACTTACAGTTTCCCTTCTGGAAATACTTGCATGGGAGCCGTTCCGCAGATAACGAGCCGTCTAGGTTGTGGCTGAAAGGACACGACTTCCCTGCCTGACAAATGCCCTGTTTGAAGAACTTACAAGGCACGTGACTCAAGTTTTTGCTGACAGTTGAGGCGCCACCAACACCGCTCGTGATTTGTGTGACACCTGCTGGACCAGTGTTGGGCGGCAAAGTATCCAGAAACACCGATAAATCAAAAGCGTCCAAGTTCTTGGTAGAGCGAGGCCGGGAGCCGGAACGGTGGTTTTTTCCCACAATGGGAGATGACCCCGAGGAAGAAGACGTAGAGGAAGTAGGTGCCGAGGGTCGAAAGGACAGTATCATTCCTGAATTTTACGGGTGATGTTCTAGAGTGGATGATCCAAAAGTGGAGTGAGGAGAGGTTTCCTTGCTTTTTCTAATTTTCCCTCTTATCTTTGGATTTTGTGTTCTTGTTTTGCAAGTTTGTTGTTCCTTTTTATCCTAAAGAACGAAGGTTTTCCTTAATTTTGTGGAACGATGTTTAGTAAAGATTTCTGTGTGGCTGGTCTTTTTGGGGCCTAGTGAGACTTGGCCGTGAATCTTGCTGATAAGGATATTCCCTCACTGATCGAGCCCGAATGCGTTGCTAAGCTATGGCTGAGAATCTGTCCAATTGCACCGGAGGATTTTCTGTGTGTTAGCTGAGAAAAGGCGGACTAGTAAATATTTAGTGAATCTAAAGAACAAGGTATTTTCCAATGAATAGAAAAAAAAGAGATGTTGTTTGTTTGGAGCGGATGTAAGAAAAAAAAAATTGGGGAGTTTAATTTGTTCCGTGGGACACAAATTAGGGAACTGTGGAGGAGATCCTATGTAGGAAACACATGCGGTGCGATAAGGGAATGTGTCATACAGGCTGATCTGGATTAATGTGGAGGGCCGAGATCTCTTCAGGTTCGGAGCAAGTCCGGGATGAAGTGTAGAGAAAATAAAATGGATAAAAATAAGTGGTAAATGAAAATTGTAAAATAAAACATAAAAGAGGAGAAAAAATGGGGGGAAAAAAGTAAGGGCACCAAAATTTGATATGTTATTTTTAAATATTTGAACAAATCCTCTGAGACAGAAAAGAATTCGACTTTTTTCTGTGGTCGCTTTTTTTTTGTTACGGCAGAAGTTCCAAAGCAATGTTCTTTTGTCGTGTGCTTTGTTGCGGTCCGAATGCATGCCCCCAAAAGTGTGGAGCCATTGTCGTTCCCTGAATTCCCGGAGTTACCGTAAAACAAAAACAAAAATGGTTTACATCTCTTTTTAATCCTTCTCACTCATGTATAGTAATTTTTCAAAAAAAAAAAAAAAAATTCAAATAATTTGTATTAGTTTTGGCTTTTGTTTGTTCAAAATTAATTCTGACTCTCAGCAATTGTGCCATAAATTGGGAATGTTTTCAAGCAAAAATAGGAAATTCTATTAAAGCTCAAGAATTTTCCAAGAGAACTGCCGTTTTTACATTAAAAAATCCCCACATATATATATATTTTTTAAAAAGTCAAGACAAAACATGATTCGAGCTTCATAAACATTTATTGCTTCTTGCCTGTAACATTACTTGCACCCTCAGCTCCGCACGGATAGATGTAGCTGTATACAGACAGACAGTCACCGAAAAGCCGGCTCACAAACGGTGCAATACACAGCTATCCAGAACACACGGAAGTGAGTAATAAAATAAGATATTCACTTTGTTTTGATTATTAGTGAGGACTTCGAAATATACTCTCTTACTTTATTGTTCTGAACGTGATTTAAACACTGTTGTCTCCCTATTATCTTGATGTTTCACAAGTGTATTAATCAAATGTGAGGGGGCTGAAGGAACATGGATGTGTATTTTGAATTCTTTAGAAGAGTCGAGAAGTTTTACTTTCAAGATAGTTTTTCATATATCTGCAGTATTGTTACCGGAGAAGGTTCGGGTTATTTCAATTCAGCCAAATCGTTTTATACATGCATTTGAATTGTGCTCATTAGTCGAGATTATTTCCAGCGAGTCAAAGACTTGGTTACACTCTCAGTCTCAGTATACATAAGGGGAGTGCGATTTGACTGTTCGTGCTATTAGTTGATCTATTAGCCTGGAAACCTTAATTTTGCACTGGTGAAATTTAAGGGCTGTGAAAAAAAAGAAAAAAAAAAAAAACTGACACAAAGTTGAATAGATGTGATTGATTATGCCACATGACCCCCTCTTCCCCTCCCTGTCGCTTCCGGAAGTGTTCGAATGTCTGCTTTTAAATTGAATACAATTTTCTTCTCTTCCGCAAGAAAACTAGCCCAGGTAACCTCGAAAACCAAGGTTTAGATAACATTTAACAATATTTTTCTCATTATAAGCCTTGAAATGATTTTTTTGCTTTTAGATAATGTTTCCCGCTCAGTGAATTTTGACACGTCAATTAATGTGTTTATCAGCATTGAGGCTTTGTACGTAGGTCATATAAATTTTGCTCAGGCTCAGAACCAGCATAGCCTGGTAAATAAAAGGGCGAGACAATTTCATGAAAGATCCAAGAAGGCCTCCCTAATTTGAGATTTCAAACATTAGAAAAAGTAAAATAAAAATTAAATAAATACAAGAAATCCCGCCTCTGTATAAAGAAGACCTGGCGTGAACACTGTTTTTCTACTTTCCTTGACGAAAGTTATCGACCGAAAACTCCTAATGAGAGCAGCTTTTATTTTCGTGAAAATTAATATATTCTTTCTGACCATCAAGGCAGCGTTATTCAAAGACGAGCTAGGATTTGTTACCGACGAGCTTTCCAAAGAATCCCTAGAGAAAAGAGGCAATGAAGTAAAACACAAAAGGATGTTGCTTGGGAAAGAATTATTCCTATTTAAATCAACATCTGGGTTGCTACCTAGCTTAGAGATATCGGAAGTATCCGAAATGGTTGAGTGGTTTCATTTTCGTTTGAAATCCTATATTCTCGAAGGTTATTTTGATGCTGTTGGATTTCAATCGCAGTTGGAGGAGTTATCCAACAGCTTCAATGAGATTATGGAAATAACAGATAGATTAACCAAGTATGAGAGTGTATTTTTTAAACGATTGAAATTTATCAGATACATGTTCCAAGTCATGGTGTTTTCTATTGAAGAATTAAAGGCGTATGGTTCAACTTCTCTTACAGATAGACACTTGATTGCGTGTATTATCGAGCTCAATGTGAGGCTTTTCGAGCTATACAATAGTCAAGGAGTTCCTGATGTTCACGTGAAATATTTCAATGAAAAAATCGCCAGGTTCAGTAGTCTGTTGGCTACTTGGAAAGAGGAATTCGAGGCTATGTCTGATGTTAAATCTCATTTGCGCACAATTTTTCGAATTCACAGTGTCAGAGCAGAAAGCACCCTTGAAGTTTTGCAGAAAAGCCATCCCAAGAAAAAATATATGGGTTAGGTTATGGGTCACGAAGTATTATCAACTCCCAAAGTGTTCAGATCCGGCAGACATTGGTACAGACATTGAGACAGACATTGGGACAGAAATTGGTGCAGAAGTTGGTGCAGAAGTTGGTGCAGACATCGACTAAGTGACATAAATGGTCACAGCCAAGCATTCTCTGAGCCAAGAAGCGGTAATGCTTGGGGAAAGTAGCAAATATATAACAATTCAACCCGATATAATAAGCACTCTTATTTTCTTAGTATGTATCTACGGCTGTGAATTCATCTCGCACAATCAAATCATACAATTTGAGGCAGCATGAAAAATACCAATAAAGACAGAGTGCGCGTTGGCTTTTAGGGTTTTGCCATGGATGGTTAGCCCAGAACATGGCTCATTTGGAGTACAGTGTTCCATTTGTGAGCTGAATCTTTATAACCCATGATGTGGAGAACGAATCATTCCCTTGAAGAAACTCAGAGAAAATAAGAATAACAAGAGAGTTTCTGGTATTTCCCACAAAGTTTAATCCCTTGGATGTAATCTTCACTCGAGAATTGCAATTTCTGTGCACGGGTTCTCACATGCCTGCTTTACGTGACCACCTGCGCTAACACGCACTCACATGATTAAGGCTCTGAAGAAACAATCCACTCCACACAATACAACCATTGATATCAAATGTAATGAAATGTCCCTGTATGATTAAACAAAGACAAAATTAGGAACTCCGATTTATTTTCAATTTTAAATCTCAAACCAACCCGATTCCGTCTTTTGATATATCCGGTGCTGCTTTTCGTCACTCGTTCTCGGTTGCTTTCCGCAGACGTACCTGCGCTCAATGCACTGGTGTTTCTTAGCACTATACTGCACACAAGGCTCCGCGGCTTATCAACACGTCCCATTCGGGATCTCTTATCTCCCGCTTCCAACGCCCATATAAAGATTCCAAGAGTGCCACCCAAGTCGCACCAGTGGATTTTCACATATAGTACCTTCATTTTTCCACCTACATTATTGTTACTTATCAGCTAAAATTTTTCCACGCCCAAGTAGATGATCCAAAAAGAACCATTTTTCGATGAACAAATAAGCACCAAACCCCATTTCAGCCTAAGTGCCACGGCGTTCAAAATATCGCCCTCAACTGATTACCCACTCATGGTCAGTGCTCAACCTCCGCTGGCCCCGAAATCCGTGCGTCGACCCTCCCGCGAGCCATACTACCACTCCAATTCGCGCCTGTCTAGATCTGCTTCATCCACGCTGCTGTCATATGCAAAATTCTCGGATATTTTCGATTACCGTTACATCGACCAGCTTCGCTTGGAAGAAAATGGCATAGCAAAGGAAACCGAAAATGCGTTGGTGTTCGAAAGCGACTCCGATTACGAGGACGCGCAGCCATTTCACACTACCCACGAGTCACGTGACTCGTTGCCTCTCCCCGGAGCAAAAACATCAAACGCTGCCAAAAACACCCCAGCTATCGGAAAACCTGAAGAATCGCGATCTTCCAGAAACAATGAGTGCGGGCACTCGCAGGAAGTATCATTGGACTCCGATGATGAGTCCGAGTTGGAGGATTATCTGGTACACATGCTCACCTTCAAGGTTAACTCGCGTGCACAGTTCACGCGGCCGCCGCGCCTGAGCAGGTCTCTGGCGTCGGACTTTTTCGATGGGCCGACTCCAAGTGCACTGGCCGACCTCGATATCCCGAAAACAGTCCACCACCCAAAATTCGCTGCCCCACGTTGCAAAAACACGTTTGTAGATTCGGTGCTTCCACTGCCACAAATGGACTTGGAGACGTATTTGAACCGCTGTTCCAATATATCTGTGGGTACAGACAACGAGAGGCAGGTTCCTGCTGCAAAACTCAATAACTATTCATACGCCAACGATGGATACGAGTCGCACTGCCGAAAAAATGTTCTCCGTGACGATTTTGAAATTTCTCTCCCGGTGGCCATGATCTAGATACCCAATTAGATTCGGTAATTGTATTTTTTTTTTTCTATTAAATCACAAGGATTCTGTTTATGTATATTTAAAGTGTTTAAGTTCAACAAATTGCTTATTCCACGTTGTAATCTTTACTCTTTAGAACACCTTGTTGAGTAATTCGTAGGTGATCAAAGTAACGCAGGGGATTAAAACGTTATCGTTTAACGAGGCAGAGCCCTCAATGGCACCGCCCACAAGAGCCACAATAAGAATGTTCTCCCAGTTCTTGACGCGGGCATGCTCGGGCAAAACGTAGAAGTCAATGAGCACAAAACTCAAAAATGTCACTACAATATAGGTGATGGTTCCCTCCACAGTTCTGGAACCACCTCTCCACTTGACTTTGCCAAAACGCTTGCCAACGATGGAAGCAAACGAGTCTCCCAATCCCAAGGCAACCAAACCAAGATAAGATCTCATGGACACCACATCTCCAAGGTACACCCCGTATCCAATAGGGATACCCACGCCCACAAGCAAGAAGATGTAAGACAAGCTCAAAGGTCCGCTCAAGTCCTTCTCGTCCTGGAACAAGTGGAGCAGATTGTAGAGAACGTCACCAATGAAGGTGATGCGTGTACATCTGAGACACTCAAGCGCCACAAACACGAAGATCGAGCCTAAAACAGCAAGAGCAGTGAAGGTTGGCTCCTCGATAAGCGCAGGATATGCCAATGCCGCGACAAGAGCAAAGTGCCACACCTTTCTTCTGTTGTTAAGCGAAAGAATGTTCTTCGACGATAAGAAGAGAACCACTGGCACGATGGCACCAAGTGCAAGGACCCATCCTTGAAGAAGCTGGGTACGCAATGGCGAAGATGTAATAAATTCAAGCAACCACGCAATGACTTCTTGCTTCGCAACATGAATTTGGAACAAGTAGTTGGTGAGGAAGTAGAAAGTCGCCGAGAATGAACCAACCACAGAAACAGACACAACCGAGCGTGTAACACCCTTTTGCAACACAGAGTAAAGGTAGTACAATGGAACAGAGACAGCAAAGGCACCAATCAATGCGAGGACCAAGATTCTCACGACAACGAGAGGAATAGTGGCGTCATTCGAAGGTACCTTGAAGTTAGCAAGCAAATTGACAATGAAGATTGCCACAATGTGGATTTCCGTAGGATCCATGGTACGACGAGTCTTTGTAGTTCCGCTGGCGTCGGTGACAGTTTCCTCGTTCCACAGGTTCAAGGCATAATCCACCATGAAGTAGATCCACACCACCTGGCCAAATTGGATGATATCCAAAGTGTTGGCATCAGTGAACATATAGTTATACACAAACGAAGACAAAACCTTGGCAGCTGGGTGTAAGTTTTTCAAGGAGAAGTTTGTCAATGACAAGTTGACCTGGAAAAAGGGGTCGTTGTGGTCAGATAACAAGAGCACAAATGAGTAAGGAATGAAGAAAGCATAGAGCGAGTTGAACGAAGGCAATTCCGGATAAGGGTTAAATTCGGGAGATGCTTTGTGTTTTTTCAATAAAGAGCGGTGGCTCAAGTACATGGCCACCACGGCACTCAAAATGTTGAATCCCACCGCTGAAAGAACATCCATGCCAGTCTCTTTGTGGAGATGGATGTAGAAGATCTGGCATAAGTATAAGCATGTCAACAACTGAACACCCTTCGACACGGTCAAATGGTCATTCAACAAGTCCTGGAACTCATAGATTAGACTGAGCGGGAATTTAGCCACTTCAGCTTCATCATTATTCTCTGCTATGGCATCAGGAGCTGTGTCCTTGGGGCTTTTTTCCTCTTCTGAAGATTTAGTGAGCTCTTCAGCAGCAGGATCGTTGAAAATCGCCGCACGCGAGCGAGACGAGGCCGACTTGGCCGCAGTAGCATCTTTTCTTCTAGCCATATTCACTGAAAAAAAAAGTTGCAAGAATTATCCTAACAAAAGTACACAATCTGACAGTGAACAAGAAGTGGAGCTGGGTGGAATTTCCAAAATGGCACAGAATTTTGGTGATTCTGATAACCTGAATACAGGTCCTCGCGTGCAGTCCAGGTTCTTGGCTGGTGAAGGCCACGGCATGAAATGGGTATAAAAACACCAAAATTAACCCCAAATTACTAATGAAAGTCCTAAATTGTAGTGTGAGTTGATTCTGTATAGCTTACAGGTAAAAGAGCTAAAAGTTTCCGTGTTCTGCCTGGGAAACTAGCATTACAGTGTCACCAGTGCCTCGCTATCTTCTTGACTTCGGTCGTGCATACAGTGGGGGTTTCTCAACGGCAATGGTCCAAATAATCTGGACAATTTTTCGCGCGCGGCGAATTGGCGAAAAAATCAGATGAGATCGTTGATAAGACGAAACTTGAGAAATTTCAATTGAACCATATGTTTTTTTTTTTTGAAAAAGAAAACTTCGGGGAGCCCTCAAAATGCAAAAAATAATGACTCCGGCGTGATTCGAACACGCGCATCTTACGATAACAGAACTTGAGTCTGCCGCCTTAGACCGCTCGGCCACAGAGCCTTATTGTAGAACATTGTTGTGTAAAGGCCCGGGGGGTGCCCTGGGCCTAATACCATGAGAGCCTCTAGCTAGGCTCTGCCGAGCTCCTAGGGGTTCTCTACAGATAGTAAGACTTTGAAAGGTGGTTCCGTTTGCGCTAGTGTTGAGAGCACGAAACGTACGTCCACCTGAGTGTATTATAAAGCATAGTAAAAGGGTTGGCCGCCCAAACG
>JAJMHT010000124.1:5855-59592 GCA_030583145.1 Metschnikowia vanudenii
CCCCCCCCCCCCCCCAAGAAACTGAGAAGTTCGATGTGATTCTTTTTGTCCTCAACTTACACTCAAGTGTCAATTTATGAAACTTTGAATTTGCCGCTGCAGAAAAAAGATGTGACGATGTGAGGAGTCACCACGTTTTTTTTCTTGCAATCAAAAAACTAGACTTGTGATCAATGGAAACCCAGAAATCATATATTGAAATGTTCTCAAACACTCACTATGGAGTAAGGGCGGTTTCTTTCTTGGCTAGAAACATGGCGATCTAATAATGTGAGAATATACGTGGTCTTGTTGTACCGGCGCTCAAAAGTCAACCTTGCTGCAAGGAAAACGTTCTTGAACTTGGAGAACGTTTGCCTCCAGAATTCCATGTATGCGATTTGGACACTGACCTTCTTGGTATACTTAGTGGCATCTACATCTGGTATCCCGTGTGAATTAAACAAGCACAAAAGTTGAACGTTCTGCCGGATGATACAGTACAAAAAATAATCGACCAAACCGCCTGTTTTGCCGTATAAGTTGAACCCATCGATCAACTGCACCATGACCCTAAAAATGTATTTGGAAAACCGAAGCTGAAGCTTGAGCTCGATGCTATTAGATACTGAAATTTGATCAAGCTTTTCAATTTCCAATAGTCGCTTTCAAATCAGTTTCTCATGGACTTCGAATGCCGCAACGTTAAAGTTGGTCACATTGAAAAATGTTTATAAAAATCCAACAAAATCTTCAAATATTGTTTCGGGGGAGGGGGGCAGAAATAGATTATGTGAAGCCATTCGTTTGATTCTCAAAAAGTCATCTTCTGTCACTTCAAACCGGTTTATTTGCGGCGAGAAGTTGTCTTCGGTTGTGTTACACAGATTTCTCTGTTTAACTACATTGTCTTCTGTGACTTCAAATAGGTTTATGTGGGCCAAGGAATTGTCTTCGGCTGCTCTATAAAAACTTCCCAGCTTAATTGTATCTTCTTCTGCGACACTAAACCGGGGTTGGGATCTCAAAAGATCTTCTTCTGAGAAGACAAGCAGGTCCGGGTGGTCCAATATTTCGTTTTGTGTGGCCTCAGGTAGGTTACTTTGTGTTTGGACCAGCTGGCTGTCTTCTTGACTATTGCCTAGCACTGTGCAACGATCGTGGCAATGACCGAAAAACAAAAAAAAAAGTTACCAGTCCATGTCTCATCTTGAAATAAGTGTTGTAAGAAGAAGAAAAAAAAAAACAGAGTGCTATGATGAGTTGATGAAGTCCCCATATTTCCCAAGAGCAATTTTCAACAAGGCAACTTTTGAGTAAGATTCTAGATCGAGTGGCACTAAGGGGTTTCAGATCTTCTCAGAAGCCTCGGCGGCCGTATTGGTGACCTTTTGGTTAGTGTTGGTGCTACTTTAATTGTTATTTAATGGCATGCATCGATAGAAGGCATTGGTTAATGTCTATCCACCTAAGGGTTTGTGTGCTCAGCCGGGTTCATGTGCTCAGCCGGGTTCATGTGTGGTTTCCTTTGGGAGCTCCTGCAATATTGCAGTGGCCAAAACGAATGGCCCTTGAAACAAAAGATTACCATTTTGGATCTGATTTTGCCGGAATGCGATGCAATAAATCAATGGGTACTAGCAACAAAGAGATGCATTGGTTTCGAAGTAATGATTCTATGAGGTGGAATATCCAGTTCACAACAGAAAGGTTCGATGAATGGCCAGTGTGCTCCCTCTTATTTGAATGAGTTTGTTTTTATGTGGAGAATTCCTCTCATATACGAAACAGAGTCTCGGTAAAATAAAACTCAAAAGATAAAAGTACGGCTCAAAAGATAAAAACATGGCACGAAATATCCCCCTTCAAGAGTCGCAGCGTAAACTAAAATGAATGCACCAATTAAATACATGTAAATATCTGGCAAATGTATTTTGCGTGTTTTAGTCTGAAACTATTTGGTGACTTTGCCTAAAGAGCTTCGTAATATTAAAAAAAAATAAAATAAAAAATAAATGAAAATGGTCAGGAGTGTGTCTTCAATCTAGAGAAGTAATATTTCCTGGAAAAACGTATACAAGAAACGGATAATTTTAATTAATGGTACTCAAAAACAATCTGAGGAAAACAGCCACAGCAACTCACTTACTCGCTTAGGTTTTGATGAAAAAAACCTCTATACTATTAATATTTCTTAAAAATACGCAGCAGTATAGTTCTGAAAACCTTCAGAAAGTCGCTTATAGTATTTGATGCTGAAAAGAGTGAATTCTGGACTTGATGTATTTCTGCACACACATGTGAGCATGTGTCCAGTTTTGATGTGGTCGGGAATTTTCTATCAAATACCCACGAGCTCTATGTTTGTGGATTCAGGGAATTATCGTGAGATGTGTTGATGATGACTTTTCTACCTTTGACCAATGCTGGGCTGATGATGTTCGTGCTCCCTGAAAAAGGCCTTCCCAAACAGGGAAATATCTGCATAAGAACGTGTTTTGCCATTATCTGAAGTCATTTTAGTGGCTCCAGCCAACACGTCGACGCACGCCTTAGGGTGACAGTATAAATAAAAAGGTATCTGGAATTGGAGTAACCCTCTCACTCCGAGGAATATTTCGGTGTCCCTAAAAGCGAATGAAAAGTTCTAAAATAAAAAAAAAAAATCCCGCCAGCCTTCTTTGTTAGAACAAGAAGTTTGGGACCAAAATGCTTTGGGTTGTCACTTTTTGAGAGAAGGAGCAATATTTCAATCATATCATGTAGAACATGCCAAAAGGCCTCGTGCAGAACCAACAAAAGTGACAAAGAACCTTAACTCTTGAGATACCTCGACCTTTCTTCCACCACCGGATCACTTTACTATTTTGCGCCAGCATTTCCAAGATCTGCCACGTATTGGAAGTTCTTGAAGGGCTTGTGTGTTCCAGGAATACCGCTTCTGTCGAGAGTCTGAAACGCTTCAAACAAGTTCTTGAAACCCGAGGGTTGTAGTGGATTGGAGGACAAGAGCTGCTTTATGAGGCTATGATATTGACCAAGATACGTAAGCTTCTTGTGGTTTTACTGGCGAGTCCATAATAAGAAAAAAGCTCATTCTGTAAAGGGCAGTAATGCGGAGCAGTACAAATGGATCATTGAAATCTAGGTCCACACTGGTACTTACCCGAAGTGAAGAACCACTATCATAAAAGTGAATTTGTAGTTCAAGATGTTTTAGTGAAGGTGACGAGCTTTCTTCAATGGTGGAAGCCATTCCAACTTTGGAAACAGCCTTCATTGTTGGCAAAGGATCCTTCATCTAGGCGCAGACTTTCTTTTCCGCTGCTATAGAAGAAAGGGCCTTGATGGTCGGGGCAGCATGTGATTTGAGGAAGTTTTCTCGAACGTAGTCGAATTGATTGAACACAATAAACTAGGTAGGAATTTCTTGGGTTATCTCTATTTTTGTTGTAGACCCAGGCAAAATACCGCAACCGTTTTTGGAGGAGATATCAGCAAGAAGAAATTGGCAAATCCTGAAGATTTCCTGTTGAGATTGACTAATATTGTGCTTGTGATCTAAAGAGGCACAGCCTGGTTTCGGATTTCATATGGCTCTTAATGTCTTTAGGCCAAGGTATGTTGTGTTCAAAGTGATTAGCATGGGTTTTTGCAGTTTGAACAGTCGGTGTATGAGTGTTTGAAGCTGATGTACCATTCTGAGGATAAGCCCAGAAGAGTCTGCGATATCAATCCCGATATCTTTTGGTGGATTCTGTTTTGGTGGATTCTGTTTTGGTGGATTCTGTTTTGGTGGATTCTGTTTTGGTGGATTCTGTTTTGCGGCGTTTGTTTTGTCGAAGTGAAAAAGTTTTTCTTGCTAGAACTTCTACACCGCTTTTCTTCTAAAAAGGGTTGTAAAATGAGAAAAAAAAAGACCACACGGACCACAGGGGACCGCCAACAAGAATCTTCCACTTTGACTAGCCTTTGTATTATAGTATCTGATGAATTTTTGCACCCAATTTCGTACGCAACACTGTGATTATTGTGCAGGTCACGTGGTCAGCACAGAACCATGACCGCCACCATGGCGCTTGCCTTATCATAGTCCTGCTCCCTACAAAATGCAAAACACAACACAAAAACACAACACAAAAACACAACACAAAAACACAACACAAAAACGCAACACAAAAACACAACACAAAAACGCAACACAAAAACGCAACACGAAAACGCAACACGAAAACCCGAAAACACCTGCCTGTTCGCATGCATTAACCCATCCGCCGTATCCCCACAAACACAAAAGCACACCAAATTCGCTCCCCCCTCAACTGGCCAATGATATCCCACAACCCCCCGCGATCACTGTGCTACACAGCATGCAGGCGCGACATTTTTTTTTTCCGCATGGCGCATTGCGCATCTCATCTTGGCCCACTAAAAAAAAAAAATGTAGTCCATCTCTTCAAGTCTTTATCTTTTGGCAGATCTCGAAAACACCCTTTTCTCCGACTACCAACAATCGCCATGGATATCTCTAAGCCCGTAGGCTCGGAGATTGCTTCGGTGGATTTCGGCGTTTTTTCGACCGAGGAAATCCGCAAGTTATCGGCCAAGCAGATCACCAACCCAGTTGTGTTTGACACTTTGGGCCATACCGTCAACAACGGTCTTTATGATTTGGCTTTGGGTGCTTTTCTCCGCAACCTATGTACCACTTGTGGGCTTGATGAGCGTTTCTGCCCGGGCCATCAGGGCCACATCGAATTGCCGGTGCCTGTTTACAACCCGCTTTTCTTCAACCAAATGTACAACTTTTTACGTTCGTCGTGTCTTTACTGCCACCATCTCAAGCTCGGTGAATTGGAGATCCACATGTTTGCCTGCAAATTGCGCTTGATCCAGTTCGGTTTGCTCTTGGAGGCGCAAGATTTCGACAGTATGGTGGCGCGTGAAAGCCCCACCGGTGACGATGCCGACGATGTCAAGGGTGCTTCCTCGGAGGCCGTGCTTGACTCCAGCTCCAAGAACATCATCAAGGAAAAGCGCGAGGCGTTCGTAGCGCACGCCATTGCTACTGCATTGGCCGAGGGCCGTACGTCCAAAAATGGTTTGGTCACGGAGATCGTTAGCGAGGAAAGAAAGAACATCATCCACCTCTTCTACGCGCGTATTCTCACCCGCCCTAAGTGTGGACACTGTGGCATGGTGTCGCCCACCTTCCGTAAGGATGGATTCGTCAAGATTTTCGAGAACGCATTGCGTGATAAGCAGATTTCCGCCAACAGAATGCGTGGCTTGGTCAGGCCAGACGTACTCAAGAAAAACTCCGCTTCCTCGTCCACTCCAGCTGCCACTAACATCCCCAGCATCAAAAGCACACTGGGCTCCAAATACATTTTGTCCGCGGAGGTGCGCAATATCTTGCGTGCGGTTTTCTCCAACGAACAGGACATCATGCAAATGATCTTCCACTCCAGACCTCTGTCCACCGCCCCAGTGTCTGCTGACATGTTTTTCATGCAGGCTTTGATTGTGCCGCCCACCAGATTCAGATTGCCCACCAAGTTGGGTGACGAGGTGCACGAAAACGTCCAGAACGAGCTCTTGTCGAACGTTTTGAAGACGTCTCTCCTCATCAAGGATTTGAACGACCAAATTGCGGGAAACTTCACCAAAAAGAAGGCCTCCAGCGCCGAAGAAAGAAAGCTTTTGTTCAACCGCTTGATGAACGCCTTTGTTACCATCCAAAACGATGTCAATGCCTTCATTGACTCCACCAAGAACCAGAATACCGCCGCAGGAAAGGTGCCTACTCCAGGTATCAAGCAAGCCTTGGAAAAGAAGGAGGGTTTGTTCAGAAAACACATGATGGGTAAGCGTGTCAACTACGCTGCGCGGTCGGTCATTTCCCCCGACCCCAACTTGGAAACAAACGAGATCGGTGTGCCGCCAGTGTTCGCCGTCAAGTTGACCTACCCTGAGCCCGTTACCGCGTACAACGTGTCTGAGTTGAGACAGGCCGTGATCAACGGTCCCGATAAGTGGCCCGGAGCAACGGACATCCAGAACGAGGACGGCCACATGCAATCTTTGATTGGTATGACGTTAGAGCAGCGTAAGGCCGTGGCCAACCAGTTGTTGACGCCATCCAATGGTTCTTCCGTGATCAACAAAAAGGTTTACAGACACATCAAGAACAAAGACGTGGTGGTGATGAACCGTCAGCCCACGCTACACAAGGCTTCCATGATGGGACACAAGGTGCGTGTCTTGCCCGGTGAAAAGACGTTGAGATTGCACTATGCCAACACCGGTGCATACAATGCCGACTTCGACGGTGACGAGATGAACATGCACTTCCCACAGAATGAGAATGCCAAGGCCGAGGCTCTCAACTTGGCCAACACAGACTCGCAGTACTTGACGCCCACTTCTGGTGCACCATTGAGAGGTTTGATTCAGGATCACATCAGTGCAGGTGTGTGGTTAACCAACAAAGACACATTTTTCAACAGAGAAACATACCAGCAGTTGGTTTACGGTTGTGTGCGTCCAGAAGATGGCCACACCAACGGTGCCGCCAAGATCTTGACCGTGCCACCCACGATATTCAAGCCCGAGCCTTTGTGGACCGGTAAGCAGATCATCACCACGATTTTGCTCAACATTAAGCCCCACGGTGTCGCCGGAGTCAATTTGATTTCTAAAAACAAGATCAAGAATGACTACTGGGGTAAGGGTTCCGAGGAAAACAATGTCATATTCAAGAACGGTGAGCTCTTGTGTGGTATTCTCGACAAATCGCAGTACGGTGCGTCGCAGTACGGTATCGTGCACTCTTTGCACGAGGTTTACGGACCGGATACCGCTAGTAAGGCCCTCTCTGTTTTGGGTAGACTTTTCACCAACTACACCATGATGGCCGCATTCACTTGTGGTATGGATGACTTGAGATTAACCGAGGAGGGCAATGCTTGGAGAAAGGAGATCCTTAAACAGTCAGTGGATATTGGAAGGGTTGCTGCATGTGAGGTGACCAACTTGGATACCGATACGCCTAATGAAAACAAGGAGTTGTTGAAGCGTTTGCAGGAAATCTTGAGAGACGACAACAAGTTGGGTATTTTAGATGCCATCACCCAATCCAAGGTCAATTCCATCACCTCCCAAGTTGTCAACAAGTGTGTTCCTGGCGGTACTATGAAGAGATTTCCCTACAACAGTATGCAAGCCATGGCACTTTCGGGTGCTAAGGGTTCTGGTGTGAATGTGTCGCAGATTATGTGTCTTTTGGGCCAGCAGGCTTTAGAAGGTAGAAGAGTGCCGGTGATGGTCAGTGGTAAGACATTGCCTTCGTTCAGACCCTTTGAGACGGACGCGCGTGCTGGTGGATATATCAAGGGTCGTTTCTACTCTGGTATCAGGCCACAGGAATACTATTTCCATTGTATGGCAGGTAGAGAAGGTTTGATCGATACAGCTGTCAAGACGTCCAGATCCGGTTACTTACAGAGATGTTTGACCAAGCAATTGGAGGGTATCCACGTTGCTTATGACAACTCCGTGAGAGATTGTGACGGCTCCATGATCCAGGTGCTTTACGGAGGTGATGCAGTTGACACCACCAAGGAGTCGCACATGTCACAGTTCAAGTTCTGTCTTGATAACTACGATGCAATGTTGAGCAAATACAACCCCGGTGAGATTACTGAGCACTTGGATACACTGACAGCCTTGTCTTACAACAAGAAGGAGCGTAAGAGTTTCAAGAAACAGGCGGACTTGCCCCACTTTGAGCAAAAATCCAAATATGACCCCGTGTTGTCCGTTTATAACCCAGCCAAATACTTGGGTTCTGTATCGGAGAAGTTCCAGGACAAGCTTGACGACTTTGTAAAGGAAAACCCTGACATGTTCACCAAGCACCTGAGCGACGGTATCACCGAGAAGAAGTTCCGTGCTTTGATGCAATTGAAATACATGAGATCCTTGGTTAACCCCGGAGAGTCGGTGGGTATTGTTGCTGCGCAGTCCATTGGAGAGCCTTCCACCCAAATGACTTTGAACACATTCCACTTTGCTGGCCACGGTGCTGCTAATGTTACATTGGGTATCCCTAGAATGAGAGAGATTATTATGACGGCTTCGGCCTCGATCAAGACACCGCAGATGACGTTGCCCATCTTGCCGGACGTCACTGACGAAATGGCCGACTCCTTCTGTAAGTCTGTCGCGAAGGTGCGTCTCAGTGAGTTCATTGACAAGGTCACTGTCACTGAGAAGACCGGTGTTGTAAACGACACGCCTTACAGATCCTACACGGTGAAGATGCGGTTCTTCCCTAAGACTGAATACGAGGAGGAATACGATATTTCGCAGAAGCACTTGCAGAACACCATCAGCAGGACGTTTTTGCGTAAGTTGGAGCTTGCTATCTCGAAGCAGCTCAGGAAACTGACCAGATCTGAAACTCTTCCAACCATCGGTAAGGCCACGCCTAAGGCCCAAACCGAGAATGTGTCTGCTTCCAAGGGTACATCCAAGGATGGTTCGGACGACGAGGGCGATGACGATGATGACGAGGACGAGGATTCCAAACAAGGAGGAAACGGCAAACAGCCAGTTTCTTACGATGGCCCAGATGATGAGGAGGTGGAAAGCATGAGGAAGGCCGAGGAGACTTCGGACGAAGAAATGGGCGAGGATTCCGGAGACTCTTCAGAGTCGCTGAGTTCGGAGGATGAGTCTGATGATGACAACATGGTGGATGACGAGGCTAAAGAGGCCAAGAAACCTTCCAAGACGTTGTCGCAAGCCGCCAAGGGCAGACAGGCCGACGTGGTGTCCAACCACCATTTGATCAAGTCGTACGACTTTGACGACGCCAACGGAGAGTGGTGTGAGTTCGAGGTCGAGCTTCTTGGCGACATTCAGAAGTTGTTGATGGTCAATATCATTGAGGAATTGTGTCGTGTGACGGTGGTAAGAGAAATTAAGAACATCGGCAGATGTGTTCGTCCACAAGGAGACGGTAAGAAGGTTCTCACCACTGAGGGTGTCAACTTCAAGGCAATGTGGGAGCAAGACGACTTCATTGATGTCAACGGAATCAGATCGAACGACATCAGTGCGGTGTTGAAGACGTACGGAGTGGAGGCAGCTAGAAACACCATTGTCAACGAAATCAACAACGTTTTCTCGACATATGCCATTACTGTGTCCACACGTCATTTGGACTTGATTGCGGATATGATGACCAGAGAGGGCACGTATCTTGCTTTCAACAGACAAGGTATTGACTCGTCTACTTCTGCGTTCAAGAAGATGTCTTACGAGACCACATGTCAATTCTTGACCAAGGCGGTTCTTGATGGTGACAGAGAGGATTTGGACTCGCCATCGGCCAGGATTGTGTTGGGTAAGTTGAACGGCGTTGGAACCGGGTCGTTCGATGTCATGGCCAAGATGGACAGGGCCCATGCCTCAGGTTGAGAGACAGAGACATTGAACAACCAAACATATCAAACAACCAAACATATCAACAAAACCAAACAAATTTGAAAATGTACATATAGGATAGAATTGAAAAAATATACATGAATCGACTTTTTTTATTATGTGGTTTCCCTGTGTGTATTGGATTATACATGTAACTTAAGCACACTTCCCTCATACATTGAAGGCAGCAAGCAAAAAAGTGGCGACAAAAGAAATCTTGAAACTAGGCCTGTGGAAAAATAATGTCTTCAAGTCGACCTTGTTCTTGCCTATACTTAATACCGAAGTCCAGGGAATGGTGATAATGCCGCGGTTTTCCAAAAACTGCAAGAGCAAGTAACTAGAGAGAGATAAAAACACTATGGCTGTAGAAAGCTTGCCAATAACAATGCCCAAAAAGAGCCCCGTGATGGACCCAATGCTCAAGTCGGAGTAGTCGAGCTTTCCTCCGAAACGAGACGTTCTAACCTTGGCATCCACACTTTGTGGCGAGTAAGTTCTCTGTGGTGAAGACAATACAGCATCATTGCGGACAAATGCCGTGGGTCTCAGAAAATAGCTTGCTCCGAACACCACCGGCACCGCTCTGAGCGAGTTTCTGAGTAAGCTGGGTCTGATAAAAGTAGTAAACATGATATGCGAGGGCGTGAAAGGGCGTTCAAGGGGTGCAATTGCAAGCTTGCTGTTTCTGGACACCACAGGTAATAATGTTGGGCTGGATGTAGTAGTCACGTGCGCTCTACATACAGGCACAACAGATAACTAAACTCCACCCGGAATGCCCGACAGCGGAATTCGACCGGAGAGAGTAATCTTCATAATTCGAGAATCTAGGGACTGTGTATTTCACTAAAAATAGGTATCCTGATGAATGTCTTCGATTCATATAGAACAGTGTATGATGGAATTTTTCTGTCCTCACCATAAGAAGCCTGGCGTCCATTGACACGGAGAGCCTGACCAGTATTGCGAGTAATAAGGATAGGTCTATTTTTCTCGAAACTAGTTTGAGGAATGAAGAGTAAAGAATGAAGAGTAAAGAATAAAGGGTAAAGATTGAAGAATGAACTAAAGAGTAAAGAATAAAGAGTAAAGAATAAAGAGTAAAGATTGAAGAATGAACTAAAGAGTAAAAATTAGCAATTTGTCTCTTTATACTATAACGACCACTTACTATATTGGAATCATTATAGAGTTCAAAGTCCACTAAAGCTTGTTTTCCGGTGAATTAGCCCAGAGTAACTAATGCTAATACAGAAACAGGGAAACCGGCTTAAGTGCTCAAGGGAGTATGGTTACCCACACGTTATGCTTTCCCACCTGGCATGTAACGCTCCCCGTTCCCCGTTATTTCGATGCTTATCCACAACATTGTTTAGTAGAAAGTCTGCCAAAGAATTGGCAAGAAAATAATACCAGTTCGGCGGAATTCTAATCCAAAACTTGAGTCCACCAGAATCGTTCCTGTTAAGATATGACCTAAGTGTTTCCAAGACGTGCAATTGCACCCCTGGCGGGGGTCCTCAAGCTCTTCAGTTAGAAACCAAAACCAAAACCAAAACCAAAACCAAAACCAAAACCAAAACCAAAACCAAAAACAGGGTTTCCTCTAAGAACTTCGGTGGAGCGCGATCAGGATCTTGTAGAAAAATGTCGTATGCCAACGATTTTCTGGTAGAATTGGGTTTAAAAAGATTGAAACCTACAAACTCTGCCCCCATGGAGGAAGCCGAGCTTCTGCCGTTAAAAGAGCTTGTGCAAAAGGGAAAAGTCGTGAAAAAAGGGGCTAATAATGATTGAAAAAGAAGGAAGGAACATCTGATTTGATTGAGCTCAAAAAAAAAAAAAGATTCCACTGATTTGATTCAGAGCAAAGAAGAAATCACTCAAGGTGTTTCAGTTGAAGGAGATTCGGCTGCTTATGGCGGATCAACTAGGGGAAGAAAGGGTGTAGATTTCTCAAATTCAAGAAGGAACATGTTTCCGTATTACTTTCAAGGAAGAAATGAGACTCAATTTCCCTAAGAGAGTGGTGATAATATCAGAGGAGAAGAAAAAATTTGGCCCAAAGCCCCACATCAAAGATAATACCCACACTGAAGAAGAACACAGCGGTCATACTATTAGAGCCTAAGAAGAAAACATTGGCGATACCCTTCAAGCTAAAAAAGGAAGCAGACACCAAAACTGAGCTAGTTCAAGCACCAGTTACTGCTGACTCGATTCACTTCAAAGACACAAATATTCAGCCCCAACAAGAAAATCGAAGTCTTATTAAGGTTAAGGCAGAAATCGCACAAAGTCTTGACCTGACAGACCAATCTCCTGATATTATTTACATGAAAGAACCAAGAAGCGATGCCAACAAAATTGAGTAATCTCGTCAAGTTCAGAACCTGAGAGGCGATATTTCTGAATCCCAAAAGCAAATTAGTGGTAACACAAAAGAAGAAGAAGAAGAAGAAGAAGAAGAAGAAGAAGAAGAAGAAGAAGAAGAAGAAGAAGTAAGGGGAAAAGGTCAGTTCGCAGGGCAGCCCATGTATCTCAGGCATTTCAGGCTAAAGAAATGGCTGTCAAAAAAATTCAATCCAAAAATTCTTTGAAAATTCGCCAGGTGAAATACCACAATTAGGGAATGAAGACCGCTGGAATCTTACAAGAATCTTTTAAGGTCTGTTTGAAGTCTTCTAGATGTGCAGCTTCAGTGATGGTTCACTAGAAAACCCACAAGGAAGAGAGACCTTACAAGTTCACTGTCTGTGGTGAGAAGTTTTCTATTAGGTGATTTTAACATCCATAGGAGAACCCACAAAGGAAAAAATCCCCACAGCTCTACTATAATTGATCACATTTTTGCTCATTCAAACAGTTTGAATATACATATGAGAACAAACACAGACCAGAAATCCACCCAGTCAACTGTCAGTGATAGGGCCTTCTCGCATGTAAACACCTTGAATTTACAAACAACAAACCACAAAGGTAGGAAACCCTATAAGAGTGGAAATGGTTCAAGGGCTTTACGGCAAGGCTGAACATTTCTAGACACTTCAAAAACATAGATAACACAGTCGTATTTGTTGACCTTGTGGGTAAAGATTCTCTACGGAATAGAAGCCTGCAGTGCATTATGGTAGAAAGACCAGAAAAGTTTGCCACCTGCAAACACATCTGAACCGTCTCCGACAAACGTCTCCAACGTGGAAACAGAATCGCCACAATGTCGTCTTAAGGGGTATCTTTACTTAAAAATACCAACTAAAAGCAAATATGCACTGAAGAGACTACCGAGACCGCCCCATATACATGGAGTGACACTCATTCTTATCCAAGGCAACAACGCAAAATCAAGTGGTGGACCAGGTGAAAATATTGTCGAGATATTTGTTAAAGGCCTTTCCTGGAAGATTTTGGTGGTGTTGACAGTTTCTGCAGCAGAGTACTAGACCGTTGATGGTGGAAATCCAGTTCTAGGGATTGAAAACTTTTCCAAAAATTGAAAACGGCCCTGATAAAGTAGTTCACATCATTTTTTGAAGATCCCATAAACGGAACATGCATTTTAGGAAGCGTTAGTTAAAATATTTCTGAGTGTAACACACCTCACAAGCATTCATACTTGTGCTTTCAGAAAGAGGGTCTGTAGGAAAAACTTGAAGAGCGCTACCTATAAGTATTATTTATTAGAGAACCATTGAGTGGAATGTTTATCTTCTGATCCGAAGAACACCGTGTATTCACTATTTTCGTCACCGAAGGAGGTATCATTTGTCCGATATTGAATAGAAATATCTGTTCCGGAATTTCTTACCTCCAGTTTACAACTAATAACAAAGCACCGTCCAAAAAAAAGTGAAGTTAGGGGAAAAAAGGTGAAAAAGTGAAACATTTAAGAGCAAGAACTTCGGTATATGATGTATGCCTTCTCAAAACGAGATTTCACACATTGGGGTGGCGAAATACAGCCCACCACGGAGTCTTATATTGGTGGTTTATTCATAGTGGGGGCATAAAGACTCAAAAGTCACTAGACAGTTATTGAGCAAAATTTGACCGATTGAAGATACGGGTAGTAACCTGATAAGAGCGGGTACTTAAAAGATCGGGGACAACCACGATTATGTTGATTAATGGGATTTTCCTTGCAATTTTCTTCAAGGCTTACTTAAAATCTTGGCGTGATGGTCCGAGGTATAATAAATAAACACCCATGCTCTTTTAAACAGAGATGTTTGGTTATTAATCTCCATACTATCTTTTAGGGTACCTTTGGCTTGCATTTCCCGCATCGCAGGAACAACCTGCGACATACCATGAGACTGATCCTATCAGACTTATGAACTTGTCTCTTAAAAATTTTTCAGGTAAGCAGACGTGAAATTGAATCAGACAAAATCCTTTCCAGCAGAGACGAATAGAGCCATCTCACGGAGAGATAGTGAAACCAATGAATATTTGTATAAGTATTGATGAAAGACATTCCTGTAGAAAACCCCTCGGACCGTAATGTAGTCCGCGACACGCCGCGGAATCGTTCTGGGGAAACGCGAGACGTCACGCGCCGGACGTACACGTGACCGTCTCGTTTGCTCTTGCGACTTTTTGTCTATTTCCGGGGATCGTGGTCGTGTGCGTGCCAACATATGCTGGTGGTTCTCTATGCATGCCCACGGCATTCGGAGGAGCCATTCAGAGGCTTTGGTACTTGCCTGCAGGTAAGCCTTTTTCCAGTATGCCCATTTTCCGCTTTTCTTTTGTTCTCGGCGCCGCACCATCACTCTGTCTAGATCGTCTGCTAAATTTCTGCACCTGTATTTTGCAGAGCAAGATATAAAGATGGCCCCGATTCCCACCCCAGACGGAAAAACCAGCATTCCAACTGTTCAACACAGGTGAGTGGATAAATCCTTTCAAATTTATTATAACATTTTTTATTTATCTGTTCTCCGCTATTGTTTCAGGCTCGTTTCATCACAGTTTCATTTTCTGCGGGTAATTGGTGGTCCTTCGAATATTTTGTGTTTATTTTTCCCCACACTTCGAGTATTCCTTCCGTGCCTCGGTGCTGGGTCGTTTTCCGCGAGTTGTGCTCCTGCGATCAATTCTGCCTAGTGTTTTTGCCATAACCAAGCTTTTTGGCGACGCGCTTCAAATCTCATAACTGGAGGTGAATTATTCTTCCAACAAGCTAACTTTTTTGGGGTATTTTTGCTTGATTGTCCTATTCAATCTATTTGTTCCTGCAGAAAACTTTTACGCCAGCCATAACGGGTCTTTTCCATCGCTTTTTCGGCTGAATTTTATTTATTAGTATTACTACAATCGTTAGTGGTATTTGCTTTTTTTTTATATCTGTTTTCTTTTTCTTTATTTTTTTTTTGGTTCCCATCCTTCTGCCCTTCTCATATTGGAAATACCACCATAAAACACGATGGTGGTCGCAACAATTACACAGCAATCGGTCAATTTGGCCCCAGGCGTGGTCATTGCTGGATATTCCACGATGCTCAATCCACTGATGATGAGCGAAGCTAAGGTCGTGGTCAATTGTGGGTCGACTCTAAGGTTTCTTCTGTTTCTCGATGAGGCACAGCCGGCAATCTCCTCGGATGTCATAGTGCTCAACTTAGACCCATCCATCTTATCAACAGATGAACCTTATAAGCAGTTCCATGACCGGTTCAACCGCGTGCTTCAGAACTACTTGGCGTTCTTTTACAGTTACAACAAGAACGTACAATTTTTCATCAACTCCAACTACCAAGGCTGCAATCTATGCTTGGACTCGCCCACCATGAATGGTGTGCCTCTTCGACTGTTGTTCAACATCAACAGGCTCTTAAAGCTCATCAAAAACGTCAACGGATCCGCGGGCTTTCTTTTTCTATCCGACAACTTCGGACTGCAGCACCACTCCAATGCCCTTTTGTACGCATTATCCATACTGTACTTGATGGACAACTATAACTATAACTTTGACGCCAGCTATAAGTTTTTGCAGTCGCTCATTCTACCTTCGCCTATCATGACTTCAATGGGATGGGCAGGTTCAACCTTCACAGACGCCCCAGAACTACTTAACCCCAACCACTATGATGATGTTTTGCTCATCGACAGCCTCAAGAAGTTCTACGTGGAAAACACCAAGATAAAGCAACAAGAGACTGGCGTCATGACGAAAAATTATAAGTTGAAAAGATCTGTTGAGAGCATGGACTCACCGCCTGCCTTCCAACCCGTCAAGCGAATGGCATAAACTTGAGTCACTCGAAACGTCAAAGCCAAAGCCAAAGCCAAGGAAACAACAAACACACAAAAAAAGGTAAAAATAATAAAATAATAAAAAAAAGAGTATGGAAAATGAACTGTAAACTGAGACATTATGCTATCGTGCATAGTTCTCTGTATTGTAGTAGTTTTTGTTTCAGGCCTTCTCGGGAATGGACAATCCTACCCGATTTGCAGTCTTTCTAACGTTATCCTCCTGACTCATAGTCAAACCAGGATTGTATCTCTCGAGAAGCTCATTGTAAACTCTTTGGTTCTTCAAGTAGGCAGTGACATTCTGCAAATTGTGGATGTCATCCTCGGAGTCTAGAAGCGTTTTCACTTTATTGCTGTCCAAAGGTGGAATCTCGATTTTTCCAGACTCTAGAACATCGAGCTCTGCTTGGAGTTTGTCAGTTGGTTGACGGGAACGGATCAACTGCATCTTTTCATACGTCAAACGAGCCTTGTTTTTGTCGAGATCCTTCTTCCAGTGGTAGGTGTGCACCTTCTTATGGGCAATCAAAAGCTCTTTCTGCAATTCTTTGTATAGGGTCTTCAACATGGTTAAAGAAAAAAATTATTCCACGAGGATTATGGATGAAAAAATTATCAGGTTTCGCCGAATCAACCAAAATTGAAAGCTCTAGTTGGGTGAAGATTTGGGCCGTGTCAATGTACACCGAGGCCAGTGAGAAGTATTTTTCGGGCACGTGATGTGATGGTGAATTCGCGACCACGCATGAAAGATAAATGTATACCCTCCAAATTGGCTGTGAATTTCTCAAAGCGCCATATTATGACTCGTCAGTTTTTTTTTTTTTTGTTGAAGGACACCCAGATAACAGTGGTTAGCCATTGTTTTTTTCTTTTTGACTTTGAACCACCATTAACTTTCTGGTTTACATGTCTGACGGAAATGTGAAACTTTTGTTTTTTTGTGCCGCCCTGAAGACGACCCACGGCTCAGGAGGGGAGCACTAAATTCAACACTAGGATCACCCGTTTGTCGATACTAATTTATGTTTGACAATAGCGGCTAATGTTGTGATTTTCTCCTTTCTGTCTTTGCTTTGTCTTTCCCAACTCATGACCGTGTGTGATTGGGGATGGAGCGACCCGCCATTGTTTCAATTTTTGGCCGTCAAAAGGAGCACAGAAAAATCCCTCACCAAGCGTGTGTGCGTGTGTGCCTTGCAAATCTCATGGGCCTGGCAAACCAGGAGGTTTGTATTTCTGTGATTTGGCGCGCGCGGAGAATAAAAAACTCCGGCGGGTCCGTGCCGTCACCGAGCACCCTCTATGTTCGGCCCCAGACCCCTCTGCAGGCTTCTGACCAATGAGCATGTAGTTTCGGCTCCGACCAAAAGGTGCGAATTTTTCCTTCCTAGAAAAACGTACCGGCCGTCCTAGAAATTGCACCAGTCGCAAACGATCCTTTTCTTTTCCAAATTGGTTCTTTATATTTCCTCCATCAACAATGTTCAGATCAGCAACCAGAAACGTATGTGCCATGAACTTGAAGACTATTGTCAGCTTGTTTTGTGGGGCCCATTCCGGCTTATCCATTATTCTTTTTTCTTAAAGGACCATCTTCGTTAGTTTGTTTTATGCCGACTATCGTGTCTTTGAATCAATCCACTCCTCATTGGCCACTTCACAACGCGGACAATATGTCAAAATGACTTGAACATGTCTAAACATCTCATGGGATGTCCAAGTAATTGTTCTGCCTGGGCTTGTGCCGTTGCTTAGAACGAGCTCCAATTCGTGGATTTACAATTGTTTGTGCACATGTTTCCAACACGTTCATCCTCGAACCGAAATTTGCCAAAACTCCCACTCTGTTTGTGGCTTGCACCTTTCCATGGGGTAAAAGCTACCCCAATCAATCAAAATCTGTCGGCTGTTTGCAACAATGCATCTCTAAGCCAGACGTTTGGAATTAAAGATAGAAAAAGCTCCCAGTCCTATTCTCATTCCCATCATAAATACTAACTTTTCCTAGGTTCGCACTCTCGCTACAGTTGCTTCCCCAGAGGCTGTGTTGCCAAAGAAGTACGGTGGTAAGTACACTGTCACCTTGATTCCTGGTGACGGTGTTGGTAAGGAAATCACTGACTCCGTGAAAACCATCTTCAAGGACCAAAACGTCCCAATTGAATGGGAGGTTGTCGATGTGTCTGGTGTCACCGAAGACGCTCAAGGTGTCACCGAGGCTGTTAACTCTTTGAAGAGAAACAAGGTCGGTTTGAAGGGTATTTTGTACACCCCTACCAGCCCACACTCCAGATCCTTGAACGTTGCTTTGAGAAAGGAGTTGGACATCTATGCCTCTTTGGTCTTGATCAAGAACATCCCAGGTGTCAAGTCTAGATTGGACGGCATCGACTTCGCCTTGGTCAGAGAAAATACCGAGGGTGAGTACTCCGGTTTGGAGCATCAATCCTTCCCAGGTGTTGTTGAGTCTTTGAAGATCATGACCAGATTCAAGTCTGAGAGAATTGCCAAGTTTGCTTTTGACTTTGCTAAGAAGAACAACAGAAAGTTGGTCACTGCTATCCACAAGGCTAACATCATGAAGTTGGGTGACGGTTTGTTCAGAACCACCGTTAAGGATGTCGCTCAAGACTACCCAGGGATCGAAGTCAGCGACTTGATTGTTGACAACGCCTCTATGCAAGCCGTTGCCAAGCCAGAGCAATTCGATGTCTTGGTTACCCCTAACTTGTACGGTTCTATTCTTTCCAACATTGGTGCCGCTTTGATTGGTGGTCCAGGTTTGGTCCCAGGTGCCAACTTCGGTAGAGAATACGCTGTTTTCGAGCCAGGTTGCAGACACGTTGGTTTGGACATCGAGGGCCAAAACACTGCTAACCCAACTGCCATGATCTTGTCCGCTTCCATGTTGTTGAGACACTTGGGCTTGAACGCCCACGCGGACAACATCTCTAAGGCTACCTACGATGTGATTGCTGAAGGTAACGTCAGAACTAAGGACATTGGCGGATCTTCCTCCACCACAGAGTTCACCGACGCTATTTTGGCCAAATTGAACGCTTAAGCTTAAAAGCACGTATTTAAATTATTTATAACATAGATAGCAATATATTCTGATAAGAGGGTTATTCGTCCACTTCATCTTAAGTACAGGGTCTACTTGAAAAAAAAAGTGATAAATTGCAATAAATAAAAAAAAACAAATTGATTTCGCCCAGGATCGAACTGGGGACGTTCTGCGTGTTAAGCAGATGCCATAACCAACTAGACCACGAAACCAATTGTTGTCAAAAACTTCTGTGTGAAAAACAAGTGCCAGACAAAGAAGGATTCATGTCAAGTTTCAATTCTTTTGAGATTTTGCCCAATTTTTGACATATTCTAGCTTCTAAAGCTAGAATAACCGTGATTGATGCTAATATTATTCAAAAAAGAGTTGTATATGACTCAAAACCAAAGAAGTATTATATCAAAGAATGGCGTGCTCGCTCGGAGAATTCCAGAAATGCCGCGCTCTATGCCAGTTTATTAAGTTTGGACAGAGTCACCTGGCCAATCCGACGAAGAATTGAAACAACCCCAATAGAATTCCATAACAGACATGAAACGACCCCTTTTTTGGTTGCAAAAACAACCTAGAAAATCATGCATGAAGAACACATGAAAAAAAACTATAAATATGGACAATCCCACTTTTTTTCCCCACTTTTTGTTGCTTTTGGTACCCCCCTTAAGTCGTTTTTTTGCTTTTTTTTTTCATGACGCAGAGTCACATGATCCCAACAAAGCGTGCGGCCAGCACTACGCAGGACAGGTTCCAACTTGGCGTATATAAGTCCAATAAACGCACGCGGACTCCGTCCTGGGATTTTCTGGTTTGGTCTAACGGTGTCCGTTCATTCCTTTGCTGTATTCAAAGGTCTCAAATAAGTAAGCACAACTTTTTGATTTTTTGATTTTTTTCAAGCAATTTCACGTGAGTTGAATTCTTGGAACAGTTGAATTTTACAGAAAAGAAAACAAAAAACATTTCGCCATGTGTGACGTTGTCTTAGGTTCCCAATGGGGAGATGAAGGTAAAGGCAAATTAGTTGACATTTTGTGTGAGGATATTGATGTCTGTGCCAGATGCCAAGGTGGTAACAATGCCGGACACACAATTGTGGTTGGCGACGTGAAGTACGACTTCCATATGCTTCCTTCCGGTTTGGTCAACCCCAACTGTTTGAACTTGGTTGGATCCGGAGTAGTTATCCACGTGCCATCTTTGTTTGAAGAGTTGGAGAACTTGGAGAAGAAGGGTTTGCACTGCAGAGACCGGTTGTTTATTTCATCCAGAGCTCACTTGGTGTTTGACTTCCATCAAAGAACCGATAAGTTGAAGGAAGCCGAGCTTTCCACCAACAAGAAGTCGATTGGTACCACCGGAAAGGGTATTGGTCCAACTTACTCGACTAAGGCCTCGAGATCCGGAATCAGAGTGCACCACTTGGTTTCCGAGGAGCCAGAGTCATGGGAGGAGTTCAAGCTCAGATACAACCGTCTTATAGACTCCAGATACAAGAGATACGGTGAGTTCGAGTATGACACTAAGGCCGAGTTGGCCCAGTACGAGAAGTACAGAGAGCTCTTGCGTCCTTTTGTTGTGGACTCAGTTGACTTCATGCACAAAGCTATTGCCGAGAACAAGAAGATCTTGGTGGAGGGCGCCAACGCTTTGATGTTGGACTTGGACTTTGGTACATACCCATATGTGACTTCTTCTGCTACGGGAATTGGTGGTGTTTTGACTGGTTTGGGAGTCCCTCCAAGAACCATTAAGAACGTGTATGGTGTGGTGAAGGCATATACAACGAGAGTTGGCGAGGGTCCATTCCCCTCCGAGCAATTGAACCAGGATGGTGAGACCTTGCAATCTGTTGGAGCTGAGTACGGTGTTACTACTGGTAGAAAGAGAAGATGTGGTTGGTTGGACTTGGTGGTGTTGAAGTACTCCAACGCTATTAATGGTTACACCCACTTGAACATCACGAAATTGGATGTGTTGGACTCTTTCAAGGAGATTAAGGTCGCCGTGGCTTACTACTACAATGGCAAGAAATTGGCTTCTTTCCCTGAGGACTTGAACGTCTTGGCCAAGGTTGAGGTTGAGTACGTGACGTTGCCCGGCTGGGAGCAGGACATCTCGAAGATCACCGACTACAACGATTTGCCAGAGAACGCCAAGAAGTACTTGTCTTACATTGAAGAGTTCTTGAGCGTGCCAATCAAGTGGGTTGGTGTGGGCCCAGCACGTGAGTCCATGTTGGTGAAGCCATGAACATTTTAGTGCCGTGCAATCGAAGCTTTTGTGGCGCGTGTCAACTAGAGACCAAGGCCAGGGAAGGAGGTGGTGTGTTTTTTTTTTATAAAACATTTAAACAATACAAGCAAAATCAGACTCGATACCTGAAGTGTAGGGGTTGTCGCAATATGGCCTAGGCATATGTAGATGCTGTGATCGGCTAGGCCGAATCAAACGTACCGGTGGAGTATATGACGAGACACAGGTAGAAAGCCAATGTCTCCCGTATTATTTGAGTATTGATGGCCATTCAAAGAAGTGTGGGTTTTAAGGGAGATCGCTTATGGGTAGTGGAATTGTTAGATGTACTACTTAACGTTAAGAATTTTTACTAACAAACTGTCCATTGCGTTCGTTGTAGTAACAAGAAGAGCTTTCATGGACTAGTCACCTTCCAAAGACAATTACAGGGCATATTCCTAACGTTTTGGGGTACCACTGGAATATGGTTTCCAAGAAGTGTGACAAACAAGCTTTGCGGAAGAATTCTAGATTTTGTTCGTAACGGTCATAGGGGTATTTTTCGTATGAGAGTATTTTGAAGGAGGGTATTTTGAAAGAGGGTATTTTGAACGACGGTATTTTGAGAGAGGGTATTTTGAAAGAGGGTATTTTGAAAGAGGGTATTTTGAACGACGGTATTTTGAGAGAGGGTATTTTGAAAGAGGGTATTTTGAAAGAGGGTATTTTGAAGGAGGGTATTATCAAAGAGGGTATTTTGAAGGTGAGTATTGGCAAAGAGAATATTTATAACAACAATATAATCAACGAGACTTGAAAAAAATTGCGCCCCATTCAGACCTTCTTTATATATATGACCATATTATTACACCCACCTATGAATAGTCAACACTGCTATACTTGTGTCAGTACAATGAAGATAGTATAAAAAAAATTGGTCGTCGGTCTGGAACTTTGGATCAAGTGAAAAAAAAAACAAAAAAACATCCAATAATAAGATTTTCTTTTTTAAATAGTTTGACACTAAATATTCAAACTCAAAAAAGACAAATTCTCCTACTTAGCTTGTCTGAGAGTCGACTGCGACTACAAGTGGAATTCAATGCCAATGATTCCACTATAAAGGATAACCGCGTGCGTTTTACCGGACCCGCCGTACTTTTCATCATTTTATTTAAAAAAAAATGACATGGAGTATTTTTCCTTCTAAAAATCTTGCTATTTTTCCTTCTAAAAATCTTGCTCTTTTTGCACAAGCCATCGAAAAGTATTAACGTCCCGTTTTTCTTGGCAACACTGCGAACGTGGGCCCACCCCACAGTTAAGCTCTAGTGTAATAAACACTGCGCATTTATTAGCCATCAATGGACCAACTTCGTCCCGGAATAAGCTTTGAAGGGCATGTTCATGAACATGAATTTTAAGAATCTTTTTTTGGTGATTCTTTTTTTGAACCGTTTTTAAAGAAAAAACTTCTTAATAATAAAAAGTTTGCTTATGTCCAGCAGTATGCAACTGACCTAGGTCTGGTTTATACCGGTATTTGCCATAGGACACAGGCCACAGGCCATGTGCCATAAGCCCGTATCAACTCTTTTGTACAAGAACCCAAAGATTATGTAAACAAAGCGTGGTGATTGGAACATAACTGAAACAAACTGGAACATAGATGAAACACGCCTGGAACTTCTTACGAGTAACACAACAGAAATATACTGGCAAACTTAAATATAAAGTCAAGTTGCATATCTTTGACCTTCATTCTTTGGACTGTTTACTTGGCACGCAGACACCATCAGGCCGCACATAAACGCGCACCGCATCTTCACCATACCCGTGAAGAAAAAGCGGTTTTCCTCCAGGTTTCCCTGTTTTTCTTCTCCACCACTTTAGAAGAAAACAACGCAAGACCGAGGTTTGCATGCTGAAAATGGAAAAATCACATTCTGAGAAATCTCACCCGAAAACTTCACTGGCGGCCCCAAAAGAGTCGCCAACTGCCTTAATCAACACGTCTCCCAATACCTCAACCAATACCTCAACCAATACCTCACCATGGCAGATCGTCTTGGCAGCGGTTCTTTCTGCCGCCAACATTGCCGTCCGTGTTTACTGCGGGCTCCATATGATAATCGCTGATTGCGACGAAACATACAATTATTGGGAACCTTTGAACGTCGTTTTTCGTGGGTTTGGCAAGCAAACATGGGAATATTCACCTGCTTACGCCATTCGCTCATATGCTTACTTGATCCCGTATTATTTGGCCACGTCGCCCCTCAGAGACTTTGCACACTTGACGCTGTTCAGCTTGCCGCCGTATGTATACTTCTACGCCATCCGCGTGGTTGCGTTGTGTGGTTTCACCGCGTTCACCGAGCTTAAATTGCACCGCTCGATCCACAAAAACTACTCCCTCTCCGTGGCCAACTGGTACCTTCTTTTCTCGACTTTTGCTCCCGGAATGAGTCACGCGGGGGTGGCCCTCCTTCCTCTGTCGTTTGCTATGGGCTGGGTCACGTGGGGCATAGCGTCCGCGGTTACGGCCACCACTTTAACCAACGACTTTTCTGTTGTAGGTCCGACCACACATGCGATTTTCTGCTTTGTGGTGGCGGGATTTGTAGGCTGGCCGTTTGCGTTGGCTTTGGGTGTACCGTTCGGTCTATTCACCGCTTCCACGCGCTATCAAACTGTGCCTCTCGTCCGGATTGTACTTCTTTGTTCTGCCATTGTGGTGGGTATAACCGCGGTACTTTTATTCGTTGATTCGTACTTCTACGGGAGAGATTTTCTTTTTGTGCCAGTCAATATTGTTTTATACAATGTGTTTGCGCTCGACGGCGAGGGTCCTGAGATTTTCGGCGTTGAGCCGTTTGTGTACTATGCCAAAAATCTCTTTTTGAACTTCAACGTGGTATTTGTGCTTGCGTATTTGGGTTCCATATTGAATATTGTGTTGTCGGCCCAAAAACTTAAGACGCTCGTCTGCGTGTCGTTGCCGATGTTGCTCTGGAGTACAATTTTTGGCCGCCAGCCACACAAGGAAGAACGCTTCCTCTATCCAATATACCCCTTGATCTGTGTCTCGGCAGCTATTCTCACGTCGAAAGCCTTTGAAGTTACGCGCACAAAAACTGGCTCTCGCCTATTGGTGCGTGTGGTGCTGCTTCTTTCCATGGCCTCGTACATCACTGTTTCTGTGTTGCGTATCTTGAACTTGGTCGCAAACTACAGTGCACCGCTTACCACTGCCGCAGCTTTTTACGAAGATAGTGTTTTATCTGCTGAAAACAATAATCTAAACGTTGACGCAGGGCTTAAGAACGTTTGCGTCGGTCGCGAATGGTACCATTTCCCTGGGTCGTTTTTTCTCCCTGACAACTATAGGTTACGCTTTGTGCAGAGTGGATTCGATGGGCTTTTACCAGGTGATTTTCCGGAAAACACAAGCTTGCGTGCTGCCGCATCGGCATATCCTTCCGGAATGAACGCAAAGAACCAGTTTTCATATGATAAAATCATCCCCTTTGCAGACTGTGACTACTACATCGACAACTCGTTACCTGTTGATGTGACCACGGCAGAACCGAGTGTGGTGTCACGGAAGGGTGGTGAGCTCCAAGTCGACTCCGACTGGGAAGTTCTCCAATGCGAAGGAATCCTCCGTCCCGAAGGTAATCACAATGCTATTGGTAGGATCTTGTATGTACCAGAATTTGCCAGGGCTTTTGTTCCGTACACGGTAGAGCATATGGACTATTGTGTGCTCAAGAGAAGAAAGTGATAAGGGTAACATAAAAAAAAATGATGACATTACTGGAATAGAAGACAGCGTTATCAAACAAAAAAAAAAAAAAAAGAATCATCGATGGGTTAAAGACTTGATTTGGGCGACTTAGGTTAATATAAGCATTGTCTTTTTAGCCTACTACACGGTCATGGACCGGGCTTTGGCAGAATCTGAGTTGAAAGATGGCCATGGCAGCCTAGAGTATCGGTGAAAGGGTTAAAACATTCACCACCCATCACTAAGGGTGACACAAGTTATAAGTCACATGTAACAAGACACCTTCGTTAAAGTGAATGCATTGGATTATGTTGCCATAAGATTCAATTCGACATATGTATTATCACAATTCTCGCAAAAAAACATGTTCTGTTATATCACAGCTGTATGAATAGCATTTACACCGCAGGGGAAACCAACACCAGCCACAGCAAGAAAGTCCAAATTTAGTGTTACGTAGTTTCTTGCTCTTGTAATACGATCAAAGGAAAGTTGAGGCTTCTGAGATAATGAGTGTATTCAAGGGACTTGACTATTTATATCCATTGACCTGATACTTTGCAGGACTTCACTTCATCATTTGGGAAGGTTCTCTCAAGAAACATGCGATTTTTTCGATTAATAATACTTCCCTTCGTCGGCAGTGGCCCCCTCATCATAAGTCATCGTCAAAGTACTCATCAAGTGCCTTTTTGGACTTTAGAAAACCATCCTGGGCTTTCTCCATAGCGTCTTCGATTAGGCGCACCCAGAGATCATCAGTGTGATCTTTTTCCGTGGAAGCTTCCGTAGAGGGGTCGGAAGATGGGTCGGACGATGGGTCCGGCAACTTGACGTTGTCAAAATTATGCCTGTGACCGTAGTTCTGGATGCGTTCACATTGTTCTGCGATGGTGGTCAAGCCCAAGGCTGCGGCTGAGCCTTTTAGGTAGTGGCCCAAAGAAGATAATTTGTCTAGATTTTTCAGATGCACGTTTTCGTCGATCTCCTTGAATGTGTCTTTAAACTGGTCCACGAAGGTCTGGAACAAGCCTTTTGAGAAGCCCTCTTCGTCCTCGTCCATGGCCACCAATTCCGAGAATATCGACCAGTCCACTAGTCCGCTATTCTGCAAGGTTTCGCTTTTGATATCGGTCATGGTATGGAGACGCTTGCTAGCAATGTAGGGAAGTGGGTAAGTGAAACTGAGGCAGCACAATCAACGGTGGCACCAAGAAATTGGCAGACTCAGTGACAGCAAAAAAAGGGGCACACACAGTAAAAGCAGAAAAGGGGCAAGTGCTCGAATGTCTGGGCCCAACACTGGTTCTTGCAAAAATGGCGGGTTCACGATACGATATTTGGTGGCAGTGAAGTTGTTTCACCACTAGATCACCAGTAGTCGGAGTAAACAGAATTGGTGGAATTAACCCGAAAAGTACCCGAAGGGAAATCCGCAATAGATCAGTCAATCGTAAAAGATCACGTTACTCCTGTGAAAAAAAAAAAAAACACCCGGGGTCAAAGTATGAGGAAGAAATTCCGTGAGTGGAAAGAGGTTTGGTAGATATCCAGTGAAATACCAGCGAGCGAGCGAGCGAGCGTATGAGTGAGTATGCGTGGATGTATGCGTGGGAGAGACTCCGAGTGCGTGGGTGAGTGGGTGAGATGGCAGCTTCTCACGTGAGTGTGACAAAGGACAATCCGAAGCAGCCGAGAAAATATACTTCCCAATTCAAGAGATTTGGGTTATAGGAAAAACCCAAAGGAAGTTGGTAAGTAAAAAAAAAATATGACGAACAAGAGAAGAAAGGAACCGACCAAAAGAGAAGACAACTAGACAAAAGAGAACAAGAGAAAGAGAATTTTTTTTGATTGAAGTGGCGAACTTGCTCATAGTTATAGGGGACAAGTGATTTGGAATAAGGGGATTCCAAATACGTGGTTATAACATTACCTTCAATGGGTTAGGAGATCCACCACAGGACAAGGTGCAAAGTGTGGATCTAGAATCTACATCGCCTGTGCGACACGAGAAACGAGGCCGGGGGAGCCTCATGGAAACCGTGACAGAAGGGGACAGGGAGACAAGGAGACAAGGAGACAATGAGACAATGAGACAAGGAGACAAGGGAAGAAGGAGACAAGGAGACAAGAAAAAACCTGAAAATAACAGGCAAACAAGCGTCAATCAAAACATCACTCCGAGTCGGCCCATCGGCCTTGGGTGTTATAATCCGTGTTGGTGCGTTTCTGTCATTATGTGCCTAGACACGATTGAGGAGGAAAAAGTGTGGCCAGAACCGAGCGGCGCGCCGGTGGTCTACGTCATCGAGTCAGGTGGATCTTCATGTTGATGGGGTACCGTTTTTCAAAAGGTTATTTGAACAGGGGCGGGGATAATGGCCGAGGGCCACGTGGACGAATACAACTGCAATAAATTCAATTCAATGGCATGTCAATGCAACAAAATACAACACTCCCACAATATATCATTCAAGCTTATAGTATTTTCCACAGATGGAAAACATGGTGCAAAATTGAAGATCCGGTAGACAGGCTTGCGTTTCTCACTGCACCTGTGGTGCGGCAGAAAAAGACTCGTGCAAGTAATTAAACCGCGATTCGGCTCGGGAAAGTCAAAACTCCAGAGAAGTTTCAAATTTCAACCCACGTATTTCTTTAGGTGTCTAAGAAGCTCGAATTTGGAAGATTTCCGAAAGTTCAAGTAAGCAGCGTGTGCTCAGAAAACTACACCCTTGCTTGTTTTGTTAATCACCACCACAGTACATGCGCAAGTGAAGCACACGTACGCAGCATACGCAGCATAAACAGGTGAGAAAAAGTGAGAAAAAGTGAGCAAAAGTGAGCAAAATGAGCAAAAACATCAGGTAAACATAAAAAACGTCTCGGCCGTGTTTCAGAGTGGAACAGAACAGGTCCTGGGTGGTTTGGGGTTTCGCCTGGACTTCCAGCCAAAAAAAAAAAAAAAAAAAAAAAAAAAAAAGTCAAGAAACACCGAATCCACAAGAAAAATATCGTTTCTTGTAACCGGCTCTTCATTTTTTTTTTTCGCCAACTTTTCATCCAGCGAAGCTGACTATCGCCGGTCTAGGCCCGCAAAACCACTGGCGCGCGAAACCACCGGCCCGTGCTCGCACTTCTGCCTGGCCCTGGACCAATTCTGCGGGCCCCAGATTGATGTGCACGCGGCCACAAATCTTGGCAACGCAAGCCCAGGAAGTTTGAACACCCGGCCACCGTGGTGGTGAAATGTGCAAAAAGACATAAATCAAACCTGGAGAAACCGTAGATAACCAAACAGTTACAAGTAACACCGGCATGTTCTTCCACAATGTGGGTCCACAATGTGCCACAATGTTCTTCCACAATGTGGCCTGCTCGGGGTTGTTTTCCCAGTATAAGAACGCGCTCTTCTTCCTTCAGGGAAGCGTTGCACAGAGCGTATTTCTTGATTTGAAAGGGGAATAACTCTCTTCATTCATTCATTTTGTGTGTTTGTATTTGAAAGATTGGGTTTTGAGGGGGTGCACCTCGCCTCTAGTCCCTCTATAAGGACACGCCCATTAATAACCTCTCTTCTTGCCCATGGCTGCAGTTTTCGGGTCACTGAGATACCCGTGACAATCTAAAGGATGAAGGGAGCTTCTTAACTTTGTATCCTCAGTTGCGCTCGGCGGTTGAAGATAAAACCCTGGCGCTGACGCAAAGAAACCTCCGAAATATTGCGTGTTGGGTTCTAATCTCCCGAGGGTTGTCATTCCTCTGAGTTAGGTAGATCTGCTGAAAATTCCCCGAAAAGAATGCACTGCAACTGTTTTCCAGACAAAGAAATACACCGTTCTTCCTTAATTATTCGAAAGTCTGGTTTTATCTTTTAAACCTATGAATGCACTGCAACTGTTTTCCAGACAAAGAAATTCACCGCTCTTCCTTAATTATTCGAAAGTCTGGTTTTCTCTTTTAAACCCATGCGTCTCTATACTAAATTTGGGTTTGGCACCCAATACGAGAGATGCAATCAGATTTGTGCGGTCTTTGGTGCAATCGGGGGTGCAACTCGCGGGGCTTTACTGTGAAGGAGAACTGTTTCAAGGATCCGACTTACGTAGTGAACGTGCTTCTACCTCTACCCGTTTGAGGAAACATTTAATTCCTATCAAACTTTGAAAGCTCTAGAAACCAATGATATATCAGGGTGTTCCGCTTAAACAGAGACTGTTCGGGAGTTTAAGAATGAGGGCCGCAACAATGGCTTTCTCTGAAGGGACCAAGCCTATTTGATTTAGATGTGAAGAATTCATCAATGAATGACTCATTCTTTCTGTTTAGTGCACCCCTCATGAAGCCATACACTCGGGGATTATGCTGTAAAAGTCTTACAGAAAACGGGGCCATTTCAAAACCCTCGACATACAAGGCTCCGTTTGTTTTTTCCAAATGCTTTCTTTTACAATATCTGCCTACTTCATTACTCTTGTGTGTATTAATGTTTTTCTCAACTCCGCATCTTTGCCTCCGATTGTTATAATGATATTACCAGATACTAACAAAAACAAAACAAGCTTATTCATATAAAAAGGATAAACAAGAGTTAATCATTGATGTGTTGAACCTCATTGATTAGTCTTAACTTCCACCCTATTCACGACGAATGTAACTGCGCAAAACCATTATTTCGGATTCGACTTTGTTAAAGCAGAGCTTGAATTCCAGTCTTAAATCATCCGAAATACCACGCAAATTATAGAATATGTTGCCCCAACTGTACAACAGTTCCGTTAGCTTTGCCAATTTCCCTGAATCCTTGACATGGGTTTCGTCGAGTCGGCCACACGAATCGTGAAGTACCAACACCCGGATATGGAGCTCGGTCATTTTGTAAAGCAACCGAATGCCTGGAGCATTCATGCGGCTATATTTGCACAATTTCTCTGAAAAAATAACCATTTCTTCGAACATCAGCCAGACAAATTGGAGCCTTCTGACAATTTTCACGGTTTTTGTAAGTTTCTCACCTCTTTGGAAGAGCCCCACCAAGGTCATTCGAAGCAAATCTTGGTTGTCCATAAAATGCATCACATCGAAAGTAGATGCGTCCACGTAGGACTTCAAACGGACCAAAAACTGTTCCAAGTGCTCCTCCAAATCTTCATATTGGTCAAGGTAATGATTCTGGCTAGCTAAAGCCACGGCTCCTATTGTGGAAGAGTAATTCGCCATGAAAGTTCCGTTTTGTCTAACATGTCCTGTCACAATCGGGGAAGTACCTGTTAAGCTTGTTCTTTGGTGGTTCATGCCACTGATTGGACCTGCGATAATCACAGTGGAAAAAATTGCTGTCGAAACTAAAGTTAGAAATGCTCTCATGGTACAGAAAGGGGAACTTAGTTGTGAAAAGGATTGTCAGTAATTAAAATATCCTTATTTTGAAGTCAGAAAGGCTCTTATATACCCATGCACTATGGTGAGTTGTGTCGTGGGTGATCAAATTGTGGGAGGCTATGATATTAAAAGAGGCGCACAAACGTTTCAATTTCACCGTTGTCTATTGTTATCCAGCGTTGTCTATTGATAGCCACCTTTCTCTAGGGGTGATACTTATGGAATCTTCATTGGTGTAGATGTATAAACGAGGCTTGGACCAAAACACTTGTGCCTTAAATCACTGAAAACCAACAGAGAACAAACCCAATCAAGGATGTTCCGGAAACTCGTCACAACTGGGTTGGGTGGCTTTGTTCTAGCTAAATTTACTCAAAGGTTTAGGGAAAAAGCGGTGGCTCAGAAGTTGGAGTCCTGCCACGTTCCGTGAAAGCGAAAAAGAGTGTTTTATTGGTCAGATTCTACGACAGAAAAAACGTCTCACTACAGAAAAACATAATGAAGGTGTATAAACCAGAGAAACTGGTTAAAATGAAATTTAGTACCTTCCCATTGTTTTGTAGAAATTCCCCTTTTTTTATTGTACCTTGAGATCGTCCAGCACAACTTTATCCTTGAGTGATTGAACTAATATCATGTCTCTGTATGGTATGTTTTGTGCAACTTTATATTTGAAAAACATTTTGCAATGGTTTTTTTTTTTTTTTTCTTTTTTTAATTTCAGTGATTGCTTCCGGTAGTTTTGGACATGTGACGTAGCTGGAGCTGTGATGTAGTTGGGGCTGCTCTTGATGAAGAATTTTGTCGAGATTCTAGATGTAGTGGGTCTGGCTTCAAAGTTTTTATCTCAAACATTTTAAGCTGCAAAGCTCCTACTCTATGCGTTCTTGATGAAAACAAAGGAATTTTTGGATGGGTCTCGAATGTTGATCTGGTCCAAGTCCAGCACATAAGCGGCAGAATTGAATTTGTCAGGATTGCAAATATAGATACTAAAAACGTGACATGCTATCAAAGAGAGAAACTTGCAAAAGACAAAGTAAGAAAAACGCTATAGCCACCAATAAGTTGATGGTGAAATTGTGTGAATTGTGTTGCTTAGTCTTATTTTTTGCAAGCCAAAATACCCGTGCAAGTGTCTTGGAGCTGAGGGAAGTAAAACCAATAAAGAAGATAATTGCAACAATAAAGCTCTGATTTTGGACTTCAGCTCTGCCATTTGCACCTAGTTTTAGCTCTCATAGTCGGTAATCGCTCAAGTAGTTTCAACAATTGCTGGTTAACTACAAACAATGTATGGATTGTTCCTTTAGTAAGCCTCAGCGACACTTCCTTCACGCATCTTTTCAAAGACTTGGATTTCACACGTTATGTCCGAAGGCGACGAATTGAGAATGCAAATGATGAGTAATTAACGGAATTTCAAGGTTGTGTTTTTCGCCACTGCAATTTGAATTGTGCACATTGGTATTTGTGTAACACTTGAAGACAAGGGCCTTCGGATTGCCTAAATGCGATATATCAGACTTTGTATTGTAACTCTTACAAGGTGTTTGCAATGGCAGTTGTCAAAAGCTTGGTAAACACGATTTCCCACATGCACTTCTACAATCAAGGAATCAATTTTGACGAGTGTACATTTGCGAGTGTTTCTGACTATTCTGCCTTAATCTGGAATCCCTGTTCACCCCATAACTTGTTGTTTATATTAAGGCCCACCAAGTAGATACTTTTCAAAAGAAGTCATCTTGCCAAAGAGAAACTCCAGTGGTCCGTTGTGGGCCACACCACTAAAGTAGGTATATGTGACACCCCAGCGAGTATCATACATCTTTTGCCTTCATATACTTCTCAAGCGATAATGTCTCCCAAAGATTCCCAAGCTACTACTCTAGCCCGGTAATGAGAGCAGTTGTGGCCTGGAGGCACATTTTCTTTGTCGTTTCTCTAATTATCGCGGTTTATTTTATTACATATATGGATTTCCAAGTGTCCTTATCATTCCAGGTCATCTCAACACCAAATATATTCTAGCACTTCAATGTTGTTTGAAAAGCGACGGTTGCTAATGCCCGCAGTATTGTGGCCATAAACAAGATCATCCACTTGTTGGTTTCCGGTGGTAATCAAGCTATGCCAACGCCAAAGTCTGTGGTATCTGTATCTTCAGCCAGTGGTATCTGTATCTTCAGCCAGTTTTAAACGACTCAGAACACTTCCGCTCCAGAGAGGACTGGTAACCAAACTTTTGAAGCACTAGGTGCTTTATGCTCCTGTTGCTTTTAGAACCATTTCCTGGGGGCTGAAAAGTGAGACTTTAAAACTGGTGTTAGTAAACACTCTACTTCTTCTGCGCTTATCGTCTAAAACTTCTATATTAAGACGCATCAATCTAATATTTCTATACTCTGGGAGGTCTGATCCAAATGCTCTATTTTCGATGACATAGTTTTGTGGATTGTCTTCGCATAACCTGGTGAATCTCCACCCTACTGTGTAAGCTCAAATAAGTCACCCAACTTGTTTGCGAAGTACGTGGGGGCCTCTGCATCAGACAAAGCACCGACAGCTTCCTCGGTCTCTATTCCCGTCAAAACAAGCAACGTGTCGAGACCACCATCTCGGCCAAACTTCATGTCGGTGTTCAAACGGTCACCCACCATAAGACCGCGTTTTGGATTGGCCTTGAGACCGGCATTGTCGGCCAAAATGGACTCCATCATCGACTGGTTGGGCTTTCCGCAAATGGCATCGGGCTTTCTTCCGCTGGCAAAGCTTACGGTCTCTACAATTGAGCCTGCGCCAACCAAAAGTTTGCCCTTCAGAGGGAATGTCAGATCAATGTTGGTGGCTACAAATGGAAGCAGCTTGTTGTCCTTCAAGAGGTACTGCATAGTGGCCAGGAGCTTCAAGTAGTTGAGGTTGAACGTCAATCCAGCAACCACAGCCCCCACATCCGGGTCAAGATTGGTGAGGCTTTCATGATCAGGGTCAAAGGCGACCCCCTCCGAGATAAGAGCTGGGTCTGTGCCACCAACTGTGGTGTATCCCAATTCTGCCAACTCGGTTTCTATGCCGGACTCTCCAAGAACCCAAACCTTCTTGTCTTTGGGAAGCTGTAAGATTTTGTCGACGTAGACAGCAGAAGCGTAAGACGATCCAAACACCTCCAGCTTCTGGATCCCCGGAATGCCCAACTTGGCGAATTTCAGGAGGTAATCTTGGCGGGCCTTGGTCGAGTTATTGGTCACGAAAAGCACGGTTTTTTTCTGCTCCTTCAAGAGTGCAAGTGTCTCTGCCACCGAGGGCAAGAGGTGGTCTCCAAGCCAGATGACTCCGTCGCAGTCAAAGAGGAAATAGTCGTAGTTGTCGAGAATGGCCTGGGCCTGTTCCTTTGTAGTGATTTTCTGGGACATTGGGGGAGGGGGTGGTGGTGAGCGAGTTTATCCGAGTGTTTCCGACGGTTTACGAGGGTTTACGAGGAAATGTTTTTCCGTGTTTTTCCGTGTTTTTCCGAAGTGAGGTCTCCTGGATTTCTGGAGTTTCTTGGAGAGTTGCCAATTCGCTTGGGCTTTGTAATATTCCTTTTTTAGTATAGGGTGCTGCGTGGTTGTCCGACGTGCGGGACGGGCCGCGTGGGCCGGTTCCTGCCGAGAACCTACACTTGCGTTCGACGACTTTATGCTATGCTTACCAGAAGACATCATGGAAGGAGATAAAACAATAGGTTTCATCATACTTGGATTTAGCCAAGAGACTCTTTAGTATTTGAATATCATGGATGATATTATTTCTTTTGTGTCAACTAAGCTTTTTGTGGTAAAATCATAGCGCATGTTCCGCCACGAGAATGTTGATGGGTATTAGGTTAGGTTATACCTTGCTTCTACTTTTTACTCTGCTTCACATTCTTGCTAGGATAATACATTCATGTGCTTGTTGCTTTTGAATCCCCGGGTAATATGCGGTTGAGCTTACATTGATTCCCGGGGGCATAGCGTCCTTATAGAAATTATACTACTACGGTTATTGAAGACACGGTTCTTTTCTAACTAGAAAAACCTTCGCCACGGACCCTGAATATCAAACTAATATCCTGGCATTAATATAGAGTTGAATCTGACCCTTTTTGGGCATTTCCGTGTACGTTGCCTTTTATTCCAAATTGCCAGTTGGGTTATGGAAGAAGAAGGTGTATATGATATTGAAGTAACATTGTATTTCTTCGCATCGGTAACATTCGGAATCTCTGTATTTCTAGACTGACCCAACTGAATTCGACTCTTTACATTATAACAAGGATCTTGCTTCCTCCCACAAAAAACCATCGGAAATATTTCTCAAACAAGAGGATTTGAATATATTTGCAATTTCACGTGGCCCAGTTCTCTTTTTTCTGCGTAACAACATTAAACACTTAAAAGATACCGCGGGGTGAATATTTCATCCTTCCGATTGCTTTAACCTTAAACCTAGGATTCCAATAGTATTTGTTTGAATGATGGAAATTGTACTCAGTTTAAAAGTGGACAGAATTTGAGAAAATTAAAGGGTGTGTGTTCTGGAAATACCATCCAGTCGGCGAATCCCAATCAAGCTCAATCAAGGCAACGATATTCTAGCCAGTGAGTATGTTTATACTTGTTCAAAGAGATTTTCCTTTGAGCACTGAATCAGTACCAACAGTGATTTCTAAACATGAAGTATCGCCAAAGAAGTCTATTTGTATTATATAAGTAAAAAACAAGCATGAAATGGGGTTGGGCTTATATAAGAGGCCCCGGGGTTACGCTTTTACGGTTTGGGAATTCTGAAGGGGAGTATGGCATTTTGTGTTCTGGAGTTTCCAATCCAATGAGGTATTTAACGACTCTCTACCACCTTTAGTCGCACCAAAGAGATTGAACACAGATCTTTATGCGTGGAGAATATATCTGCTTGTGTGTTCACAAATGCTTACGAGTAAACTTCCGTCCGGTAGGAAGATTAGGGCCAGTGATATCAAGTGCTTGGGCGAAGAGAGTTTGAGTGCAAGTAGAGGGAAAATGCGATACAAAAGTAGGGAAAGGCTTTGGTGGTGCACATCAGCCCAACATGGAGGTCCTGCAAGCAAGGGGTACAAAAAGCAGTATCAAAGAAGCTACAGAGTTGCTGAAGCAAACCAGAGGTCTGCGTCTAAAGCAACAGAATTTGCTCATAAATTCAGTGTTGTTTCTTTTTTTTTTCCATCTTTTTAGTCTATTTCCTTTTCATCGTTATTGCTCAAGCCGAACATGCCTCGGCATCCACACCCAATTTAGCGGGCATCAGGGTCTGGACCAGCAAAAAACCGCGGCAACCGGATCTTGGACTTGTCCTGGTAGATTGGCTCCTCAAACTTGGCCCTGGTCTCTGGGGACATGGTCTCAGCAACCAATTCTTGTCTCTTTAACTCGGAGAAGTATCTTCTGGCAAGATGTCTGTCTTCCTCGGCCCGCAACAAAGGCTCAAGGCTGAAACGTGCCCATTGACGTTCTCTTGCAAGCTCGCGCTGCTCAGAAACACCCTGGTAGTATCTGTAGTAACCAAAGGCCATGAAGCCAGTGATGCCCCAGAAGTAAATCATGGGTCTGAATCCTCGGGAAGGAAGGTTTCGCTTCCATTGCACGGGCTCGTAGCCTCCGATGGGTGGCAAATCTTGCATGTTGGGAAGAGGGGAGAACCAGGGGGTTGTGCTGGTGTTGATATCCTTAGAGGAATTTCACTTTGAAGGTGGATGATAGAGGTGTTATTTTTGCTTACGATTTCATTGGCTGTGCGCGCATTGGGAGGATTTTTTTGGTGTGGTTTCTTATACAGTCCCGCGGTATGGCGGGGTGCACTCGGATATAACGATAATTGGTTGGATGAATCTGAGGCAGAGCGAGCGCCTATGAATTGCCTATACCCAGGACAGATTATCGTCCACACTTGGCCAATACCTTGTTTTGTAGAACTGGGAGAAGCTAAGAAGTTTCCATACTGGGACACACCGCATTGACTCGATTTCTCGCCATACGAAGCTTGGGCTGTACATTGCAGCCACGTCAAATTAGCGTGGGGCCACAGCATGGATGGCCGCGCGATATCCCTGCATTATAACGATAAAATCCCACACTCGGCAATTTGCGTCTAATATGACAAAGATGGGTATTTAGAACGATATTCACGCTTGCAAATGTTGCCTCTGCTAAGCAAATCCAACTAGCATGGCATCTTTCTCAAATGTTGGCCATCTTGGCCAAAATGGGCCTCCTGAAGAGAACATTGCGTGAAATGATCTCACACCAGCATCTGCCAAAGAGGTAGGCTCAGTAGGAACGAATAAAATTAAACACCCAAAATTCTTTTCTCAAAAGCAAACGTGTACCAATAACCCCTACCCTTGAAAGTCCTGTTTTGCAGAGATCTCCAGGTATACAGACCCAAAGAAAGCAAGTTGTCGGGTTTTGCCGTCACGGTTTAGCATCTGTAGAAAGTTATGTACTAGCACCCAAAACATCACGACAATTATTACTTATGCTGTATAAAAACGTGAAGATAATTGGTCTCTTCTTAATTCTTCTTCGTTGAAAACAGCTCCCAATCCCGTCTGATGGTTAAAGTGTTCTCAGAAAACTGTGGCTTGGAAAAAGCCCTCTTTCTTGCGTTTGGGTTTTTCATCAAAGCCAAAGGGTCTTTTTTGTTTTCGTGACTTCAAAAAGATATAAATTAACCTTCAGTACCGAAGCAACCGCACTTCAAAAGAGAGCTAGATCTTTGGACTACTGAAATAACGTATATTAAAAAATTCTACAGACAAGCCACACTAGTTGAAAGCCTGGGGTCTGAAGCTTGTGGATATATCTCCTCGGACAATTCTTTGAATCAAAGTTACTTCTCAATTTACCAAAGTTCAATACAAATACTCAAGACTGCAAATACTCAAGACTGAAAATACTCTACACGACTGTAAATACTCCCAGGTAACTCCTAATGCAATTACATCTGTTCTGAGTTGAGATGGATTCCCTGTTGAGCTTCAAACAGAAGACGTCCTGTGTTTTTTTCGAGCAAACTTTTAAACCCCCTCACCTATATCAGAAACATGCAGCAAGTATTGAAAAAATTTAGAATATCTAGAGCCAGAAGTCTTCATAAGTTGTAAACCGTTTCAAGAAAGACACTTTTGACGTTTGGGTTTGAAGCATTGTGCCATCAGGTATGGCTACGTGAAGCCATCATACTCTTTTCAATGGAGCTGAGGAAATTGTTCGAATTTTCACTACTTAGTAGCAGAAGTAGGAGCATAAATTCACAGAAGAAAAGGAGCAGATACTTTTAAATTTCATCCTTGAGTCTGATACTTTCGGGTCACCTCTCAAAGTATCTAGTGTATGAAATAAAGTCAACACAATTCTTGCGGTGCATGCAACTACCTCTCCAAACACCCCTCAACCTCGTGACTTTTAAACCACCAAGAGAAACAAGCGGAGGAGGTCTGTTGTGCTTGTGTAGATTATTAATTGACCAAAATTTCCGCCCTTTCTCGAGCCAAAAACCTTTCCCAGAGCAAGAAGTCTAGCAATAAACCACTCAAAAAGAAAATTTTGGACTGCTACATTGTATCATTGTATTTGGCCGTAATGTGATATCTGGTCAGTAACGAATCCTCACTTTTAGACGATAATAAAAAACGCATATTCCGACAATAACGAGGAATAAAAGCCAAACCCTACCCCCCATTAATAACACTATTCTGTTTGGAAGATGAAACTTTAAACTCAGTGATTACCTATTTGAGTGGGCTACCTGGAGATATCGATGTCGTGGTTTAAAGAACTCAGCTCAAAAAAGCCCTCAACAAAGGATAGTCGTTCTGGGCTGCTGGCTGCTTCAAACCAATGATAGGTCTTTACTACCAAATTTTCTTTCTACCATCGGTGATGGGGTAGATCCCAAATTAGAAGTTACACCTTCAACTCAAGACGCCAAGGAGTACTTTCAAGACCCATCTTATTGTCGCACATTCTCGTCTTCATGCTTTTAATTTTCGTACGAACATTCTTTCTCTATATGACAGTTTTGAGGTGGCTGACTACCCGGCCAAAATCTCTCCACAATTTCTCTGACAACTTCGCTGCAATTACTTGATATCGAAGACTGGCTTCAATTTCTTGATCAACACCCAGTCGTCTCTCGACACAGTATCACGGAAAGCTGGATCCTTCAACGTGTCGATAGACTTTCTCGAAATCAACGAGTACAAGTTGTCGGTCTCGTCCACGTGACGGCCCCAGGTTGGCTGCGCGGCACTTGGATTCTCCAATCTCATGGCCACACCAGCAGCCGTCTGGCCCTTCTTGACAATGTCCGAGGACTTGTGGTTCACTTCCAACGACACAACCTTACCCAAAACAAGAATGTTGGGTTGGTTGGTGGTGGGGTCTTTACGCACAGCACAGATGGGTGTTCCAACGCGCACAGCACCTTCCACAACATCCACACCAATGATCATAGGGTTACGCTTGTTAATGATTTGGACGGTCTTCAACACGCAAGGCATAACCGCATATTCAATAAAGTCCTTACGACGCTGTTCAAGCAACTTGCTTTGGTAAGCAGTGAACGCGTCGAACAAGTGGTAAATGATGTCAGCATTGAAGATCTTGACCTTCTGCTCCTCGGCGTATTGCTCTGCCTCTTTATCGATCTTGACATCAAAACACAACATCACAGCAAACTCGGGAGCCTTTTCCAACATCGTGGTGGCCTTCATGACATCTCTCTTGAACACAGGACCCAAGCCAATGGACATAACAGGAATCTTCATGTCCTTCAAGAAATCCAATAGAGCCTCCAAAGAACCCAAAGTGGATGCTTGCACAACAACTCCTCTTCCGGAAGTGTCGACAGAGTCCAACAAACCGGTCAAGTCATCCATGACCTCTTCCATAAGTTCCTCTTCGTCGTCATCCTCACCAACCACGAGCAAACGAGAACCGGCAACGGCTTTCTCCAAGTCGTTGGCAGCAATCTTGACACCCAAGGCTGCCTTAACCTCCTTGAGATGGATGTACTCAGACTTGATTCTTAATTCACGAGATGGAGGTGGCGTAAGAAGCGCCCTAATGTTGGTGACAATGGGTCCGTTCAAACCACAAAGCACAACACGATCACCCTCTCTCAAAACACCGTTGGACAACACCACATCGATGGTGTAACCGAAACCTTCAACGACCTTGACTTCCAAGATAGTGGCCTCCACCTTCGACAAGTACATCAATTGCTTAGACATTCTCTTTTGTGTGAGCTCAAGCAACAACCACAACAAATCTGGAACACCCTCTCCGGTGACGGCGGAGGTAGGCACGATCGACACATACTTAGACATGTTCTTGTTCTGGAAGTATAACTCGGAGTTCAAACCTTGTTCGGCCAAAGCGAGCTTGATTTGTTCGAATCTCGTGAAAAACTCGTTTTGCACGGACTTAGGTTGTCTGGCGAAAGAGTCACGGAAAGAATTGTTTGGAATGGTCTCCCAGTCGTACAATCTATCGATCTTGTTCAAGGCCACGATAAATGGCGCCTTTCTGTCTCTCAATAACCTAATAGATTCGAGAGTCTGTTGCTCCAAACCATGCATGATGTCGATCACCAAAATGGCAATGTTACACAAGGAAGAACCACGCGATCTCAAGTTGGTGAACGACTCGTGACCTGGCGTATCGATAATCAACAAACCAGGAACCTCGAAGGTCTGCTTCTCGTATTGCGACATAACCGCAGTCTTTTGCTTGATGGCATCCATAGGGAAGTAAGTGGCACCGATTTGTTGAGTAATTCCACCGGCCTCACCGCCCTGGACGTTGGTTTGACGGATCTTATCCAACAATTTGGTTTTACCGGTATCGACGTGTCCCAAAATACAGCAAATAGGGGAGCGCATTTCTTGTTCTGGGGCAGCCTTTTTGGTGAGCGCCGAGGCGTCTTGTTTGGCCTTTTCTGCGGCTTCGGCCTTGGCCTTTGCTGCGGCGTCTGCCTTGGCCTTTTCTGCAGCAGCATGTTCAGCGTCTTTTTTGGCCTTTTCCTCAGCAGCAGCAGCAGCGGCAGCAGCAGCAGTCTGTGCCTCGGAGTCATCGTCCTCGGGCTCTTCAGCTTCCACCTCGGCAGGGGCATCAGCTTCTTCTTCTTCCTTCAATGCAGACTCCCAGTCGTCGGCCACATCGTCATCGGCCAATTTCTCCCAGTCGTCCTCGACGTCCTCGTCGTCTTCATCGTCCTTCTTTGTTTCCACAGGTGCAGGAGCCTGAGGCTTCTGCACGAACGTCTTTGGCTTGGTGGACTTCTTCTTGGAGTAGACGATACGCTTGGGCTTCTTCTCTGGGGCAGAGTCGTTGTTATCTTCGGTCTTTTCCTTCTGGAAAGCAGCAATGGTCACGTTACCAGACTGCAACAAGATCTCACGCTGACGCTCCTGTAAACGTTTCTGTTCCTTTTGCTTTTTGGTGAGATACTTACCTTCTGCCTTCAATTGCTGGATCTTTTGTTTTTCTTTCTCCTTCTTTGCCTCCTTGGCAGCAGCTTGTCTCTCGAGCTCCTCTTCCGCAGCCTTTTCCTCGGCAATACGACGCTGCTCTTCTTCTTCGTCAAGACGACGCTGCTCCTCCTCCATTTGCTTCTTCAACTCCATTTGCTTCTTCAATGCCGCAAGCGCAGCAGGAACCTTCTTTCCCTTCTTGGCAGGGGCAGCCTTGGCAGGGGCAGGAGCACCCGAAGAAGAGGGTTCTGGGGAAGCTTCGGCGGACTCGCCACCGTTCTTTTTATCAGCACTGGCAGCAGCGGCATTCTTCTTGTTGGCCTCCTTGATCTGCTCCTTCTTGGCGGCTTGTTCAGCCTTCTTCTTGGCGGCCTGTTCCTTCTTGGCGGCCTTTTCGGCCTCCTTCTTCAACTTCTCTTTCTCCTTTTTACTCAAAAGCTTTGGGCCGTCTTTCTTATCCTTTTCTTCTTGCTCTTTGGCCTGCTTTTTTTGCTTGGAGGACCTGATCGAGCTTAAGAAATCGTCTGCTGGGGCGGCTTCCTCGGTGTCACCCTCCTGGGCTTCACTTTGGCTTTCTGGGTCTGCACTTTCACTGGTGGCAACTTGTTCACCAGCTCCGAATTCTTCAGCTGGCTGTTGTTCGTATAAATCTTCATCTTCCCAGATGTCGGCGACCTTCGAGGCCTTTGACTTTTTCCCCATTTTCAAATCTAGATTTTTATCACAAAAAAGTGTATAGTTTTTGGTGAATACTTGGTTTATTGGCGCCCGTCTTTTTTTTCCGTGCCTTGAGGTTTGAGATGGCAGATGCCAACTTTTTCCCTCCTCTGGTGTGTGCACGTCCTTTTTGGGAATGCAATTTTCCAAACTTGTGGGGTGGCAAAAAGAGGGCCATTGTTATGATAAAACTCGGGGAAAATGTGCCAGTGTAATTAGTAGGACTTTTTCATTCTTTTCAACTGAAAATACTGCGGTTTTGTGTTTGGTTTGTGGTATGTTTTTCTGGCCCTTTGAAAGCTAGTGGTGCAGTGCATCAGGCCGTTTTGATCTTTAGCCTTGGTATGCGACATGGAAAGTGTGTCGCAGTCATGAGAATTTGAACTTTTGGACCTGGCGGTGAAAATCCCTGGATGTGTGCACAAAAGTGGACATCCTTAGTGTAAAAGCATGAAGATTGTTTTTGGGGATTATTTTTGGGGGTTATTTTTGGGGGTTATTTTTGGGGAATAGTATGGGGAGTAGTATGGGAGATGGTTTAAGGCGGCCCCATCAAAACAGCCTGGTAGGTTGGTTGCCATAATGGGAGTATTCTTTTTGGGCGTCTGTTACGAGTTTTCAGTAAGCCGTGTCAAAAAGTATACAAGAATTTGTCGCCAAAAAAATGCATATTTGAAAAAAAAAAAATATAAAAAAAATAGAAAAACATTCAACACCTTTGGGGGCTTCCCTAAAAAACTAATTGTGAGATTTAGTTAGGTGAATTGGGCCTCCCGAAATAAATTGAGGAATCGTGCAAATGACCCACTAAGACTGTATCAAAGGTGCTACACCTAATTACACCCAAAAAGCCGTGAAAACGTTGTGTTTAGTGCACAGACTTCGGGGACTACCCATTGAATTAAAAGTTTCGGTGATAGGAACAGCTTGTACCACCAGGGAGTACAAGTGCAATCCTATGTTACACGACTGACCGAAAAGGGGCCATAGTATCCAGAAAAAATACCTTCAATTTCTAATCCATACAAGCAGATATCTTTACACCAGTCTGATACTGCTCGAAATTAGCCTCGTTCAGTCTATAATATCACCTCAAGCTTTCCATATTGGTGTTTCCTGTGGAAAGCTTGCAAATAATACCTCACTACATTCGACGAGCCCTTTATAAGAGGCGTAGAAAGGATTCTATTTTGGCTCTGGGACTTTGGTGTCTTGGACATCAGCAAGGAATACTTTGGAATACCTCTCAATATTACGATGGGGATTTATCAGAAACCGTTTCTCTAGGCTTCACTTATTTTGTCATAGTCGGATACTTAGCTTTAGAAAAAAGCCTAATTTCGTAGTTTCAGGAGCACGAATTTAATCCCGGTTTCACTGCTATTAAATCTGTAAATATTTCACCGGTCAAAAGATTTCTGAAAATGATTTAGCAGGCTGTAAGATGATACCAGAAGACACTGCATTGCCAACAATCCTCCACTTCAAAAGTGTGTCTTTGGATAAGGTATTTGACAATCAGCTCAGGCGACCCTTATATTCAGCATTAACGTACTGATATTAAGCTATTTGTGCTTCAAAGAAAATAAAAACCTACAAAAGGATATTCCTATACAGGCTAAGACATCCATAGCTCTCGCAGAATAGAAATGAAAATGTGCTAATGATGCAAAATTCTAATCACAATCTACTAGTCATAAACAAAACATAACGGTGAGGGGTATCATCTAATATTTTCCAACAAAGTGTTTATGGACTACCTAGTCACGTCATCCTAACAAATGCTTTATCAAGTGGCGTCAGACTAGGGCCCTTTGAACGGGGTTGATCAAAAGGCCATCAATTTCAATAGCTTCATGCTTTATGTTAGGGAAATCTAGCTCCCTAAATTCCTGAACGTTGGCGAACAAAACCACAAGAGCAACGCTTTACGATGATGCATGCATTTATGTATTAAGGTTACTGATTTTTAGCAGTGCCTATCGTTATAAAGACGACAAGACACACGTTGGATTAAGGCCCGTACACCCGGTTGTGGTCACCGGTTGGGATGCCTCCAATTCTTCTTCAAAATGATTAGTAATTTAAGTGTTTTGGCTGGAAAATATAAAAGAGCACTTAAATTTTAATTTCTATACTTTTGCTTTGTGGTTTATGTATATTGCAGCTATTTCAAATCGTGGGTGACACCACAGCATGCTTCGCTGGGCAATTATGAAATCCATGTTTATAACGATGTTTGTTACTGTGGCGTCAACTAAATGAATGCTAGCACGCTGACACCAATCGACAAAACAGCCGGGATAAACAATACCCCTTTTAAAGAAAGAGCAGTTTAGAGTGATTTTGTAGTACTTTAAATTAAGAGGCAACTTGAAAGATACTAGTGAAGAGCAAGTTCGTCTATGCATTATAGAAGTAATGTCCGAATCGATAGCCCAATTCCGCAGATCAGAGCTTTAATTTAATCCCAATGTCTTTTTGGACATTTAGAGAACAAAGATGTGGGCTTCCTCTTTTTGAAACACCTTTATTTGGACCACCATGACTTGGTGTCCGGAAATGCAATCAAGAAAAGGGAATCTTAAGGTGTAGCTAAGAACGAAATCAGTCCTAAGATCATTCATTAAGTAAAACAAAAATTAAAGGATTAAATGGTTATTATTTATTTAATTATTTTGGGATACTCATGCATTGGCGGATCATTTGGGCGTTTTTTTATGTATAATCTATCCACACCTTAACTCTGTCCAAGCCTTAACAACAGCCACAATCTAAAAAAGAACTGTTCGTTGATTGTAAGTAGAGTAGATAAATCTAAGTAGATAAAGCCGGACCCTTGCGTCTTTAACTATGTCTAATCACTGAACAAATGTCCCCCTCTAATGATTTTGGGGACACTTTCCAGTATCTGCGTAATACACCTTTGAATTATCAGCATGTGAGCTTTTATCTTGTTACTCTTGTTCTCCCGGTGATTAAAGAATTTTAAGACAATTGGAATTACACTAATTGTTTTTGCAAAAAAGGTCAGCCAAAGCGTATTAACTAGCATACTACCTTTAGAGAGCTTTACGCGATTGTTCCTCGCGTGCAATTTCGACCACATGCTCAAGAAAAAATTTAATGAGTATCAATTTTTAGATTCAAAGCAAAACTCGCCACAAAAAGATAGGGAAAAAGTATGACAATGTTTTTTTTTTTTCTTTTGAATGGGTAAAACTTAACCTTGTGTAAAAACAAAATAAAAAAAAAATAAAAAAAATAAAAAAATAAAAAAAGCATGTCTTAAATGAACACTTTGCGATATTTCTCATTTTTTCGCATTCAAAATTGTATTCAATGTGAGCTCAAAAATAAAAAAATAGCGAAAATTTTAACTTTAGTTTCACACTCAACAGTGACCAATCCGAGCAGAAATAATCTTGTATAATTAGGGTAGAATAAGGAAAAAAAAAAAAAAAACAACAACAAAAAACAAACTGGTCAGACTTGTCGAATAGCTAATGGTGGACTTGCCGGACGTGAGTTATGCACGTCTCATTGGCTGGAGATGTATTATAAAGGCTTCCTGAATCAAAGGCCAAGAAACACACAAAACCTGAAAGTTTCTGTTGGACACCATCTGTCCTGGTATAAAGTGATGCTTTTAATACTGGTTCAATCATATACCGAGAAAACATGACAAATATGCTAATACAACTAGCAGTTTTGACCAGCCACCCACGAGGAGCCTAAGAATGTATCATCTTATAATGCACCTCACAAGCAAACTATTACCTCATTGGGGTGGTAGTGAGAAGCATTATTCTTTCATTATTACAAAAACATAGACTTTCGTAAAAGCACTTTGCAGAAAATACGATTTTGACAATTATACTCAAACGTACAAGCATAATGTAAAGGGATCGGGTGGTGCTGTTCATTCGGAAGTGGATTTCATCGAATTCACTTTAACCAAGAGCCGGGAAACGCGTGCGCAGAAAACCTCAAGTCAACAGGTTTTGGGTGCACACATCACAGCAAAGTCTCTATTCCATACGTCAACAAATGTGCTTTTATACTAAAAGAGAGGCTAGTTTCTCGACCTCCATTTTTCCTCAAGTTAATAGTGTAAAAATGGCCCCTGACCGTTTCTTTTGGCGCGCACTCGCGTTAATGCATGCTGCTCGATGGTGTAATGGCTGGGTGGGCTTAACGACACCGCTGAATCATCTCAAAACGCACCGTTCTGCACACAGTGTTGCAGCACTGGTTAAGCCGCAAAAAAAAAAAAAAAATCAGCAAAGAGCAAAGTCAATTTCTCACATTGCACGAACCCACAGCATAAGCTTTAAACACCACATTTATTAGTTCTTGCTTCGGTTAAAAACACACTAAATATGACGACAGTGGAAAAAATCAAGGCCATCGAGGATGAGATGGCCAAGACCCAAAAGAACAAGGCCACCTCTTTCCATCTTGGTCAGTTGAAGGCCAAGTTGGCCAAATTGAGAAGAGAGCTTTTGTCAGATTCCACCGGAGGTGGTGGTGGAGGAGGTGCCGGGTTCGATGTGGCACGTACAGGTGTGGCAACCATCGGGTTTGTTGGGTTCCCATCCGTAGGAAAGTCCACGCTATTGTCGAAACTTACCGGTACCCATTCGGAGGCTGCGGCTTATGAGTTTACAACCTTGACCACAGTTCCAGGTGTTATCAAGTATAAGGGAGCCAAGATCCAGATGTTAGATCTTCCCGGAATCATCGAGGGTGCCAAGGACGGTAAGGGTAGAGGTCGTCAGGTCATTGCCGTGGCACGTTCGGTCAACCTCTTGTTCTTGGTGCTTGACGTCAACAAGCCTTTGCAGCACAAGCAGATCATCGAGAAAGAATTGGAGGGTGTGGGGATCCGTATCAACAAGGAACCACCCAACATCGTCATCAACAAAAAGGAGCGTGGTGGTATCAACATCACCACCACGTCGCCTTTGACTCATCTTGACGACGGGGAAATCAAGGCGGTGATGTCTGAGTACAAGATTAACTCGGCCAATATTGCTTTCCGTTGTGATGCCACTGTGGACGACTTGATCGACGCCATCGAGGCTAAGACCAGACGGTACATCCCAGCCATTTACGTTTTGAACAAGATCGACTCGTTCTCTATCCAGGAGCTCGATTTGTTGTACAAAATCCCCAACGCTATCCCGATTTCCTCCGGAAACGGATGGAATTTGGACGACTTATTGGAGATGATGTGGGACCGCTTGCGCTTGGTGCGTGTGTACACAAAACCCAAGGGTAAACTCCCCGACTTCAGTGAGCCCGTGGTGTTGCGGAACGGGCGTTCTACGGTGGAAGATTTCTGTAACTCGATCCACAAGTCATTAGTGGACGACTTCAGGAATGCGGTGGTGTTTGGTACATCGGTCAAGCACCAGCCTCAGATTGTCGGTTTGAGTCACGAGTTGCAGGATGAGGATGTGATTACGATTTTGAAGAAATAGTGACGAAGAGGTGGGAAGAGCCGGGTGTTGGCCGGAGAGAATATGAAGAGGTAGCTTTTTCTCAGCTGAACTTTGCAGGCTTAGTGTATATTAAGAATGAACGGGGATTTGTTTGTAATTTGACAGAGTGTATTTTCTGCTGTGATGTGTCATGTTGCCCAGGATGCTTTTTTATCAATTTAGGTCACACAGGAGAAGAACTTAGAGTTCGATCATCGCAGTGGGGTTGCCCATTGCACCTGATTAATGAAAATGGATGTTTAGTTTTTCATGACTCGCTCTTTGGACTCTCTATGATGGTCTTAACCAAAGGTTCTACTTTCATTTAGTAAACACGAGGCCACGCCATAATTTCCGTATTCATAAGCATGGGGGCGTTTCCCGAAACCTGAAGTAAACCTTGCCGTTGTAATAACACTAATTTACATCACTGATTGAGTGCTAACTCGCCTGGTACCACTGGCACAAGATTACCTCGGAGCTTATGCCTTTTTATCTTTACCCTAATTTAGGAGTAATATGATGTCTTACATCACACCACTTTTCATCTTTGGTGGTACAGCTTTAAGGCTGATTTCGGTTTCACAGTAAGCTTTTGGTGGAAAATAAAATCCACCCAACACAAGATATCCTAAGAATACAGACATTGTTCGAAATAGAAGAGATTCTGTGTAGAGTTAAGAATTCTAATAATTGAAGCCCAAGTGTAGCACCCCCCTTTCCGAGTAGCCAAAGTTTCATGTGATATCCCAAATGAACAAATGAAAGAATCTGGTGGTGGTAAAAGAAAAAAGAGTGGCCTAAAGAAATGACTGAAAATAAAAGATTTTTTGGGTTATATCTGTTGGTTAAGATTACGATTCAAGACACCTCTTTCAAAAACAGGCATCAGTTGATCGTGCAAGACTTTCTTGGAGAAGTTTTACAACGGAAAACAGAATTTGCCGCTGGATTAAATACAGAAGTGATGGATAGAAGATTGATTGGGCAGAAAACTTCTGTACTAGAAAATACTTTGTAGCTACTGTGTATGCTTTTAGATTCCGTGTTAAACAAACGTGCTTGCTTATATATATATATATATATGCCATGCCTCCGGTTCACCTCAAAGAATACCTCAGTATCGTAAATCTTAGAGAATCTTACAATAAAAGAGTTTACATGTTGGAATTTCTCTTTAAAAACTCCTTGAAAATGTAGCGTAAGCGGTCCACAGGATCTCAAGGATTGTTTCCCGTAATTTGAACATTCGCATTGGTAAATATTTAGAAACATTCCACGGGTCACCGTGAAAGTAAGTGTTGTTGTTGGTAAGAGAAAAAGAAGGGGTAAGGGTGAAAAGGGAGGTGGTTGAAAATGGTGAAGAATTTTTTTTTCGACAAGAACCAAAAAAAAAAAAGGTCGAAAAGGCTTGGAGTTAACGGTTCATGGCCACAGAGATCGTTTATTGCACATGAAAAGTTACCCTCCCTTCCTTGACACCGAAACAACCGTCTCCACTCTAGAATTGAGTATTAGGATACATGGACTGAAAGCCGTTGATTTTCATAAAAGAATTATCCATCGTTTCACTCTGCCATGTGTCATATAATCCCTTTCCCCGTGAGGCAAGTGCACTTGGCATAGCTGTGTGTTGAGCACACAGGAAATGCTATTAGGCAAAAGCAGCTATCCTTTACACGAACTTGGGCCCAGAATTTAAAGCATCTTGGATAACTCAAATAATCTATTCGGATTGCCCGGCCAAGTGTTGTGTTTTGTAACTAAACCGCTATTCGCAATTCGCAACCATGCAGCAGAGCTATTGCCAATCGACTAAGCGACATATTTGTTCTGCTACATGCAGGCGGAAGGTTTTGAACAGAAAGCACAAACTTTGTTCCGCCGCAGGAAGACCGCGGCCTCTTTTTTTTGTTTTTCAGGTCCGCGGGCTCATTCGCGAACCCATCACGTACCTTACAATTTACATTGACCGGCATACCGAGCTCGCTCTGAATCAAACGCTGCGAATCAAATCAGGATTCAGGCCCACCAAGGAAATATGGAACATTGCACCACAAGAAATTGTTTCACCCGGCGATAAATAAATAAGAATCATATACATGATTTTTTTCCTTAATTCAGCTGAATCCCAAGGTACAATTGTTTTCTTCTAACATATCTCAAAGTTTTCCCGGACTTACTGTTCATTTCCTCTGTTTTGAAGCAAGAAAAAAAAAAAAGGTCTACACGCGAAAAGCAAGAGTATCTCCGTGGTTGTTTTTTTTTTTTTTTTTTTTTTTTTTTTTTTTTTTTTTTTTTTTTTTTTTTTTTTTTTTTTTTTTTCTTTTTCTCTTTCACTTTTTCTCGTTTACACTTTAAAGGCCCACGTAAACAAGCGTTCACATTTTTCCTGTTCAGTTTTTACCGCCGAATCAACCAAGGAAAAGAATAACGCCCGAAAATGTCCATCCCCGCCGATGTTGCCGGCGTTTTAGGCCAGTTGGTTCAGGGCTTAATGGCTACCGACAATAGCGTGCGGTTCGCTGCTGAAAAGCTGCTTGAGTCCGATTGGAGGTCCGCGGATCATGTTCCCTTGTTGTTGGTATTCCTTGCACAAACCGCAGTCAGCGGGCCAGACGATGCCACGAGGGCATTTGCCGCAGTTCTCTTCCGGCGTACGGCGATCCGGACCCCCAAGCAGCTGGCCAGTATCACTGAAAAGACATTCGAGCTTCTTGACGAGTCGGTAAAGAAACAGGTCCGTGCGATCTTGCTCCAGGGTTTTGTGTCGCCACAAGCCCCAACAGTAAGACGCAAAATTGCCGACGCAGTGGCCGAAGTTGCCAGAGACGCTGCACCCGCGTCTTCCTCGTGGCCTGAGTTGATCCCCGCCGTTTTGCAGGGCGCCCAGAACTCCGACGAGTCCGTGCGTGAGTCCGCGTTTCGTGTGCTTGAAAATTCGCCGGAACTTGTCGAAAGACAAATGGTGGGCGAGATTTTACCCGTTTTCAACAACGGGTTTGCCGACACCAATGACGACGTGCGCATTGCAGCTTGTACTGCCTTTGTAGCATTTTTCCGTGAGCTTCCCAAGCTGATCTGGCAAGCTTTGGCTCCTTTGTTGCCCAGCTTGTTGAACTCCTTGCCTATGTTCTTACAGAACGGTCAGACCGACGCGTTAGCCGAGGTCTTGCAGGCATTGATCGACCTTGTGGAAATTGCGCCTAAGATGTTCAAGGACATGTTCCCTACGATCATCGAGTTTTGCCTGACGATTTCAAAGAACGGTGAATTGGATTCTGCTACGCGTCTTGCCGCCTTGGAGCTCTTGACCACTTTCTCTGAGGTCTCCCCTGTGATGTGCAAACTGACCGCGAGCTACACCTCCACCATGGTGCTCATCAATCTCTCGATGCTTACAGAGGTCAGTCAGGACGACGATGATGCGGCCGAATGGAACAACGATGATAACAGCGAGGAGTACGATGACGAACCCGAGTATGACGCTGCCAGACAGTCCTTAGATAGAGTGGCATTGAAGTTGGGTGGCCAGGCTCTTGCGGCGCCTCTTTTCCAATACTTGCCCGCCATGACACAATCAGAAAACTGGCGCGAGTGCTTTGCCGCATTGATGGCATTATCTTCTGCCGCCGAGGGATGTTGCGACGTGTTGGCCACGGAAATCCCCAAGCTTTTGGACATGGTGTTGCCTACCTTGGACCACCCACACCCACGTGTACAGTACGCGTGTTGTAACGCGTTGGGCCAGATGTCCACCGACTTTGCGGATATCATTCAGCGTACTTCCGGTGACCGGATCTTGCCTGCTCTCATCTCGAAGCTCACCAATAAGTCTGTTCCCCGTGTGCAAGCGCATGCAGCAGCCGCCTTGGTGAACTTCTCTGAGGCCGCGACCAAGGAAGTTCTTGAGCCATATCTCGATGACTTGTTGAACAATCTCTTGGGCTTGCTCCAGTCGCCAAAGCGGTACGTTCAAGAACAAGTCTTGACCACCATCGCCATCATCGCCGACGCGGCCGAGAAAAAGTTCATCAAGTACCACAGCACCTTGCTCCCCATGTTACTTGGCTTTTTGAAGTCGGACTTGGGCCCTGAGAACAGAATGTTGACGGCCAAGTGTATCGAGTGTGCAACTTTGATCGCTGTTGCCGTTGGTAAAGACAACTTCGCTGCACATACCCAGGAATTGATCAATATCATGGGCGAGCTCCAAAACTCCGTGGTGGAGTCGGACGACCCAGTTAAACAGTTCTTGGAACAAGGTTGGGGTCGCCTCTGCAGAATCATCGGCGAAGACTTCTTGCCATACTTGCCTGCTGTGTTGCCACCTTTGATGACCGCTGCCAAGGCCGCTCAGGATATTTCCTTGCTCGAGGAGGACGAAGCTGAAGAGTTCAACAACAATGACGAATGGGATGTCATCAACATTTCTGGCAAGTTGATTGCCGTGCACACGGCTGCGCTCGACGAGAAGGCCTCTGCAATGGACTTGTTGCGTATCTATGCCACACAGTTGAAAGGCCATTTCTTCCCATGGGTAGAAGAGATTGTCCGGGAGATTGCGCTTCCTGCTCTCGACTTTTATCTTCATGATGGTGTTCGTGGCTCTGCTGCTTTAGCTCTCGCTGCCTTTTTGAAGAGCACCATCTACGCAACTTCCAACAACTCGGTGCAGACATTGACTATCTGGGCTCAGATCTGCGATAAGTTGGTGGACGCCTTAACCAATGACCCAGTTCCTGAGTTACTTGTTGCATACTACACTGCGATTACCGAATGTTTGAATTCGTTGGCGCCTTCTTCTCTCTCCCCTGAGCAGATGAAGGTGATGGGGAATGCCATCAAGGTCAACTTGAGTGAAATATACGAACGTATCAAGCTTAGGGAGACCGATGATGACGAATACCAAGAAGAAATCGGTGACAACGATGAAGACTACACTGACGAAGAACTTCTAGATGAGATCAACAAGGTGATTTCTGCCATATTCAAGAACGCAAAGAGTGGATTCCTCCCTGAATTCCAACTGAACTTGGGTGTTCTCGTATCCACTTTCATCAGTGACGAAAGTTCCAACATCAAATTGTGTGGTTTGTGCATTATCTGCGACGTTCTAGAACATGCTGGCCCCGACTTTGATCAAGTCGACTATCTCAGATACATTTCCGTTGACTGCTTGAGTGCTCCACAAGCAAACATCCGCCAAGCTGCTGCTTATGCTGTCGGTATTGCTGCTCAGTATGGTGGCAACAACTACACACAGGTGTGCGTAGAGACCTTGCCCAGCTTGTTCAAGATCGCCACATTCCCTGATGCTCGTGCCGACGAGAACATAAATGCCACCGAGAATTGTGTTGCCGCGATTCCAAAGATCTGTGCCAACTTTAGTGCAGCGGTCACTGACATGGATAAGGTTCTTCACGAATGGGTTACGTTGCTTCCAATCGTTCAAGACGATGAAGCAGCTGCGTACGCATACGGGTTCCTTGCGGACTTGATCCAAAATCAACATGGTGCAGTCATGAGCCAGGTTCCAAAAGTGGTGGAGTCTGTTCTTGAAGCCATTGATAACAGATCGATCTTTGGTGCTGTAGCCGAGAAAATCGTTCCCGGAGTCCGTGCTCTTCTAGGGACTTTGCCACAAGATAAGGCTATGGCTATGGTCCAGAAATACTCTACTTCACCAGAGGTCACAAAATACTTTGCTTAGATCGAGGAGGTTGTTTCTCAGGCACTTAATATTCTATTGGCTGCAGCGAAATGGCTATACTAGTTTTGGGCGGTGTCAACGCAATTGTGTGGACTCGAGCCAAACTCTTGTTGCGAGGACAAATAATCCGATGATAGAGCTACGAGAGGACATGATTCTTTCGGGAATATGCGAGCGAACTGGATTGACGTACGTCTTGATGACTGGAGTGTTCATGGCCCATCGAAGGTCTTCTGATGTTTATAGAAGCGGATCAGCGTCGGTAGGGAAAAAAGCGAGAAAACACCAGAATCGGTGCTGGCTGGGGAAGTTACACCGTGTGTGTTTTGCGAATGCTGACCCAGGCTCCACATTGTGCAAATACATTTGAATTAAGTAAGAATCTCATTTATTTATTGTCTTATGTAAAAGGCGCATCCAACGACGGAATCCTTGTTGGCGTCTTATTGACGAAGGTAGAGCATCAACATGTTACGGAAGAAATCAAATATCGGGGATTCTGCTCGAGCCATGTGGTCTTTCAAGAGCCGTGACAGATTGATCCCGATTGCCAATGTGAATAAGTGGGATGAACGTGAAAACCTCTTTTCGATATACGAATTGGGCTTATGTGAGTTAAGATATATGTGAGTTAAGATTTATGTGAATGAAGTGAAATACAAGCATTGGGTAGAGATTGGACGAATTTATTCGCAAATGAAGAATGAAACTATTTCGTGCGCAATTTAGTAGTAAAGCAAGAGCACAGTGTTTTACTCTAAAAGTAAGGCTTTTTACTGTAGGTGGAACGTTTTAATGTTGAGGATACCAATTAAATGCTTGGGTTGAATGTCTATGGAAAAAGGCGCAAAGGTGATGTATCCTAGTAGGTCGAAGAAGTAGAATATTCATAGAGTTCATATAGTTCATAGAGTTCATAGAGTTCATAGAGTTCATAGAGTTCATAGAGTTCATAGAGTTCATAGAGTTCATAGAGTTCATAGAGTTCATAGAGTTCATAGAGTTCATAGAGTTCATAGAGTTCATAGAGTTCATAGAGTTCATAGAGTTCATAGAGTTCATAGAG